>QANZ01001562.1:65178-132660 GCA_003254925.1 Chamaecrista fasciculata | reverse complement strand
ATGACTCAATAAATAATTATTTTTAATATATTAAATATAAATACTATATATTTTTTGTTTGTGGTTTAAGAGATGCATTTAATTTATTACTAAATACATTTTTTCATCTAAATAATATAATTTTTCTCTCCACTACTAAAGATTATAGATTAAATGCATTTTTTCAAGCAAGTGAATGGACTTAATGTATCTTAAACAAGATCTAATAAGTCATAAATTCATAATAGTTAATTAAATTTAACATTTCGACCTTCAAATTTCAAGTTCAACACAAAATAGAGGAAGAGGACCAAATAAGAAAATGAATAGAGAGCATAAGCAAAAAAAAATTGAGATTTTTTAAAAAAAAAAAAAAATAGTTGGACTGCCGGTTCGGTCCAGCGGTTCGACCCCGGTTCGCCGGTTTTGTCTGGTTAAAACCGGTTCAATCCGGTCCAACCGACAGTTTAGTTTTTTTGGTCGAACCCACTCGCTTTCACATTCGGTTGGCGATCAGACCATCCGGTCCGATCCGGTTCTGACAAGACTGCTAATAATGCATTGGGGCCATGAAGATTTCTTTCTCTTGTTACTAGTGCAACAAAAAGATTTCTTGGTGTCATGATTCATGAATGCTTGAAGAAAGTCGTAGTCATATACTCGTATCCCATCTTCTTTCTAATCAATCGCGTTTCTTTTTGGAATAGGAATGAATATTATAATTCTTTTCTTGAATACTTGTTAGAAATGAGAAACCTTGTTACTAGTTATAAGAGATCTACAATATTATAGGTTTAACTTTCGTTAAAAATAATGCTCTTGTTATAAAATTTTTCGGCTCAAATAAAAATCATTTCTTGCCTAAAAATTAACTAAAAATTACCTTATAGTTATACTAAAAAAAAAGTTTGGCCAAAAAAATAGATTAGAAGATAAATGCGTCACAATATATATATACTAGAGGCTTTGCGTGCCCTAATGGGCACGCAAATATGTATGTAAACTAAATGAGGGACTAAATCGTTAACTTAATAAAAAAGAAGGGATCAAATAATAATTTTCCTCTTATTATTAATTTTGTATTATAGTTTTAAAACGTGGACGACCAGGGTGGAGCCATATAATATAAGATATATCATCATCATCCACTACTATACAAATTATTTTCGCATTAAAATATAGTTAAGTGTGCGCTTTATTCCTCTGTGTGATATTTAAAGAAAAAAAAGTCATGAGCAAACCTACTTTTTAGTCCCTCAATTGTTACTGAGTCATGGATTTGGTCCCTCAATTGTGAGAAACTACAACTCAGTCCCTCAATTGTACAATCCCGTTTACGTTTTGGTCCCTCAGCAGGTCTGGTCCGTTAGTGATGGAGCTATTAAGTGATGACGTGTCACTGTTAACTACTTAGGTGGCCGTTAAATGCTTAGTTGGCATGCAAAATTAATATCCAACTCATTTTTACTTGACACCTAATTGAAATAAATTAAAATCAGACCAAAATCACTTGACACCTTCGTCATCTCTCCATCTTCTCTGTATTTTCCCCCAAGACCCCTCCATAGTTTCCCCTTTTCTCTTTGACCCTTTCTCTCTTTCTTGGTGCCCTCTTCCCCTTATGCCCTGTAATCCCCATGTCTATGGCCTCTGTAACTTCTCCTCCATTCCAATCGCTCATCATCTCTATGTAATCGGAGGATCTCTCTTCGACACACGATCCTTTCCGATTGATCGTCCCTCTCCTACTTCTTCCACTTTACGTTTCAATTTCTATGATTTCTCTTGGGAACGCCTTGCCCCTATGCTCTTGCCGCGTGGTAGCTTTGCCTGCGCCGCTGTCCCCAATTCCGACCACATTCTGGTGGCCGGTGGTGGCTCCAGGCATACTATGTTCGTCGCCGCCGGAAGCCGAATTCGTTTGGTCGAGAGGTATGATATTCAGAAGAACGAGTGGGTCGCGATGGATGGGTTACTTAATTACCGAGCGGGATGCGTTGGTTTCTTTGTTAGGAATCGCCAAGAGGTATGAGCGAGTTCTGGGTGATGGGTGGATATGGTGCTTCCAGGACCATTTCGGGAGTTTTTCCAGTGGATGAGTATTATAAGGATGCGGTGGTGATGGAATTGAAGAAAGGTTTTGGTGATGGTAAGTGGAGACAGGTTGGGGATATGTGGGGAGAAGGTGAGAGAATGAGGCTTGGAAAGATTGTTGTGGTCGAGAACGAGGATCAAGGTTGTCCAGGCATTTTCATGCTCGACGGAATGAGATTCTGAGGTACTTTCTCACTTCTTCGTGATGTGATGAATATGATGATACAAATTGTTTTATGTTCCTGTTAGCAATGTCATACGCAGGTTTGGTCCCTTTCATGTTTTGGTCTGATTTTAATTTATTTTAATGAGGTGTCAAGTGAAAATGAGTTGGATATTAATTTTGCATGCCAACTAAGCATTTAACGGCCACTTATGCATTTAACGGTGACACGTCATCACTTAACAGCTCCATCACTAACGGACCAGACCTGAGGGACCAAAACGTAAACGAGATTGTACAATTGAGGGACTGAGTTGTAGTTTCTCACAATTGAAGGACCAAATCCACGACTCAGTAACAATTGAGGGACCAAAAAATAGGTTTGCTCAAAAGTCATAGGTATCTGAAAAATCAAAGCTATGATTAGAAGTTAAATTACCCTAACATTGTAGCGGCCATTTTGTTTTTGTTTTGAAATAAAGAATGTGGCCCAACTGAAATTGCTTTCTTTGTGGTTCGTTGAATCAAAACAGCAAGCTTGCATGCACAATTTGATTATGACTTGTGCTATAATCTTTAGTCTTTACATGCACTAACACTTTTTCCACCACTCATATATTATATATATATATATATATATCTTTCGGTCTTCTTCTTTTTCTTTCTTCTTCCTTTAAATGATTATGATACTTTTCGAAAGTTATACTCCTTATTTTCTTCTTCAAAAAAGCTTTAAACATGTGCTTTCTTCTATCAAATTAATGTATTTAAATATTTTATCTCTAAAATTCTCATGTCCATGGAAAAATATATTTCTCATACTTAGATCTGGATTCAAACGAGATTTAAAAAAAAAAAAATCATCTCTAAATCTTATGAATAATTGAGTCCCTATACTAAACAAAATAAAATAAACTATAAATATAAATACACCATGAAATTACTTTAATATATATGAAAATTAAAAATTTTTATCCCTATACTTATTCTACAATTTGTTCAAACAATATATATCTACTATTATTGTTAGAAATTGTGAGTATGTATATATATGTTACATAAATTTTTAGATTATTTAGATTAAAGAAGAGTTGAGAGTGTATAAGCTAATATGTGAAAATATGGGGTAATAACTAAATAATAATAAAAGTGAGTTTCAGCATCCAAGTATGCGCCATCAATAAGTAATTACTCATAAATTTCTTTGGGTTAATATTCATATTCAAACCTATTAATGGGTACGAATACTTGGTGAATATGTGTATTTGATCATTCTTTTTTTCTCAAATCAAGAAACCTAATCTATCTCGGCATAAATAATTTGTTTTGTTACTGAAACAAAACTGAATAAATTCAACACACTCCAACGAAGAGAAAAGTGCATCCATAAATAAAAAAACAGAGTGATTGTGAATTTGGAGATTGTAAAGGCCGTTTTGTTTAAAGATGAGAACTAAATTTGCTACATGAATAATTAATGCATGGATGATATATATGTTGGAGATGTGAATCTTAGGTACATATTACTACACCATTAACTTTATTAATATACTAGTAGACCATGTCATATATATGTTTAATAGTTTGGATTTGCAATTTGTTTGGAGGGTGTGTGAGTGTGAATCATATCAAAATTAAATGAAGAGAGATGGATGATGATTATGATGATGAGTCAGGTTGATGCCTCAGAGATGCTGTGTAGAGATGGCTCCCATGATGTTCTTCCCTTAATATTTCTTTTCATTCTTCTTCCCTCCCATTTCTTCACCTGAAATACAATATTTTTCAAATTGTTAATTAAAAGTAATTAAATACCATAAAACCAAACTGTATATATAGTAAGTAATAGATAAATGATGAATTAATTACCTGTGAGGGGTAAATGTAATAATCCTTATTATGAGACGTGGTGGTGGGGTTGTGTGATGATGAAAGGGAAAGGTCTTTGTTGATCTTAGCTTGTCTCTTTGCCCAAAGACCCTTCATAACCTCTGAAGCCAACAGAAACAGAGAAACAAGTTAAGAAATTAACTAGTGAAACATATATATATAATTCATGGATTGATAGATCATATATAGATAGATAGATGAATTAATGAATTAAAAGTGATGGATAATAATAATATATAGAATGAATAACCTTGAGCGGTGATGAGCTTATAAACTTGGCCAAGAGCGAGAGTATGAGTGGCTTGAAGATTTGTTAGATTTTGATGATGATTAAGATTAGTAATAGTAGTAGTAGTGTTGAAAGAAGAAGAAGAAGAATTGGAAGAGATGAGGAGAGCGACGTAATGAGCAGGATTAGAGTTGATGAGATGACGAGCAGTGAGATTATTAGGAGGAGAAAAGAGAGTATCCACTTTGCCATTTGGGTATTCAATCACTATCATCATTTTCGCTATGTCTTCAATAGCCGCTTGGCAATTCCCCATCTATCTATCACTTTTTATCAATCAATCAATCAATCATCCATCTATCGATCACTTAATTTTGTTTGTGAGGAATTATATATATATTGAACACACTAGTACTCTACTCTTCTATATATATATATGCCATTGCCCACTACTATACTCCTAGCTCCTCCTACACTCAATATATACCTCTCTCAAAACTCAAAATGAAAAAATATATATTATGTATTTTCTGATTCATCCTAGCTAGTTGCTAGTGCTACCCTTGATTGTATATAATTATATATATTCTCTATTCACCGTCTAATTATATATATTCTCTATTCACCGTCTAATTCACTCCATGACAACAGATATGGTAAACAGCAACGAATATTGAAATAGTACATTCAGGTCCACTCTGACAATAATGAAATAAATTAATATATATAAATAATATTTGTCTACTTTTCTTCTTGTAGATTTATTATAAATTTAATTTAATTTTTATGAATTTAATACCTTTATTATAATAATAAACCTAATATAATAAAAGTACATAAAATAATACCATTTATGTATAACAATCATATAAATGGGGGGGGGGGAATGGGAATGGGAATGGGTATTTTTTATACGTTGGAATTTTACACAGATATTTGTTGTTGATATATCTAGAAAAATGAAGATAAATTAATAATAAAAATCTGAGCTTGTTAAAAATGAAAAGAGGGTCCGTATCTAAAAAAAGATAGAAAAGATGGGAGATCATGGCAGGTAAGGTGATGTGAAGAGTGAAGAGAAACTTTAAGACGTTACAATCTGTCGGTGTAGGAGAAATGAGATGTCTCATTCACACACTCTATTGCTCTTCATAATCCAATTTCCATGTCACTCTATTCCCATTCCACACCCATTACCTAAGTTAAAATTTGGTCACACAACTATAGGTACGACACTGAGAGAGAAAGAAATATGTAGATTGTAGAGGGAGAAAGTCTCAGCACTATCTACACTTCTAACATTTTAATTTTTAATTGTTTATTTTTTTTTACAACACTTCACTCATAGTATATTATAGAGAATTCATGTTTAATTTTCGTATAGGTATGTGCTGTGAAAAATTAAAAAATTACTAAATATAATATGGATACAAATATTGTTTTAACTATTTAATATTTATCCGAAATAAATAGATAGTTGTTAGGGGTACTCGATATTCAATATTTCATAATATAAAAATTTTATTTTATTATATTTATTATATTTTAATTAATCGATATCATGTATCAAATATATTTATTTTTTATTTATATATTCTGTCAGATACTTGATGTCATATAGGATACAAATATTAAATTATTGAATACAAATATGATACGGATACTAGATAAAATAAACGAATACAAATACAAATAATGATAAAATCACTGATACGCTACTCATTGTCATTCATATTTAGTGCAGCCATAAGCCAAATACATTTCAAATAAGAGGACCAAGATTCAATCTCTAGAATTGATATTATTAGAAAGACTTTAACTATTCACTTATGACTTAAATGAAATTAATCTTCACCTAAATCATTACAAGAATAAAAAGAGAAAATTCATGGTTTAATTAAAAAATTATATTAAAATAATAATGTTAATAATGACATTATTATTGAGCATTATTATTTGAGCGGGATCAGTGCATATCCAACACAGCACAAGCGTTACACGTAACATCCCAATCCCATTCCTATTTGGCATTTGCCTTTCTGTTCTGAGAATCTGAGTGGCTTGTGTTAGTTTTGTGTGGGCCACCCTATCCGAGCCCAAGGAACCTGTTTCTTTGTGGGCCCGGCCCATTCATTATTACATATCTACTCATTCTCCATCGTTACATGCGTCTTCTTTCGCCTTTCTTTGTTTGACTTTTATTTTAGGTCAAAATCTCATATCACTCTTTCAACTATAAGCTGAATTTCATTTTAGTTCTTCAAGTATTTTTTTCATTTTGGTCCTTAAAATTTCAATTTTGTTCTTATCATGATTCTCTTAAAGCTAGACAACTTGGACGGCTTCTCTTTCATACTTATCCTAATAAGTGAGTTGATAGAAAGAGAAAAATATATTCATATTGCAATCTCAATCTTCTTTATTAAGTCATGTCTCTTACCCTTAAAATATGGGAGATATTTGATTCCTCCCTGTTAGTAACTTATTTATTTGGATATACAAAGAAATAAATCATTTAAGTCAGTTATCTACTTATTTAGCTCAAATTAAAGATAACAACAAAAATTAAACAAAATCACAATTGGAACTAACGATGAAACAAACTGAAAACTTTAGGGTGTGTTTTATGTTTGGATGTTTTAATGAGGATGAAGTGAAATAGACAGGGAAGGACTCCTCCCAAACCCTCCTTATCCATCCAAAAACTCATTTTGTTGGCACTCTAATTTGGGGGGGCGAAGGATGGAATGAAATCATTTATGCATGTGTCCATTCCTTTCTTTATTAAACTTCTAAACAATATATTTACTCATTCCATTCTATTAATATTCACTCCTCTCCATCCTCACTAAAACTCTCAAATATAGCCTAAATGACCAAAATGGAAGGAAAACTACTTAAGGGACCAAAATGAAATTCACCCTATATTTTGAGGACCAATATGAAGTCTTGACTTTTATTTTTAAAAAAAGTGTTTTATATAATGTCTTGCAAACAGTTTTTGGAAAAGCAGAAATTGAAACAAAAAGTGTTTGGGATTGTTTTTGGCACAATGTTTAGATTTTTTGTAAATAAGTACAAGAATGTATTTAAAAACATGCTATGTAAAAGTGCGGGTCAAACATACTGTTGATGTGTTCCCATATTGTGGGAAGTGGCTTCTGCTGATAACAGCGCACAGCAAGATATTCATATTGTGTGCTCAGAATATTTTAGAGCGAAAATATCCCAATCCAATGCACTTAATTATGAGACAGGGGACCATTATAATCAAAATTGTCAAAAATTTTACAAAAAAAGTTTAGATACTACTGATAGTTAGTGATATTAATATACTTGATCAAGATTCAAGAAGTATACGGACCAGTACCATCATCTTTTATCTCCATTTTCACACATTCTTCGCGATTTTTATGGTTAGAGTCTCTATTTCATATTCTCTCTCATTCGCATATTTAGATTTGCTGAAGAGTTATTGCCATCTTCTATTTACTGTCATCTTCTCTTTGTTTGACTAATGGAAGATTTATGGGATGACGTCTGACATTTATTTCAGCGCTGTGTACTGTGAAGGCAACAAATCCTATAAAGCAAAAAAGGTTTGAATCTAATAAATGAACGATAAAACTTGCACGTTATTACTACCAGGAATACGCTTGTCAAGATTTACAGAAAAGAAAGCAAATGAAATAAATGATTTTACAGGTACTCTATTACAAAGGAGACAAATTCAAAAATCAATATTCATAATTTGTTATAGCTATAGCGTGTAGCAAGGTCCTTTCTGAATATTATAACTAGATTAAACAATGACCTTTTAAGGACTTAGTGAAGCAGCAACATTTAAATGAAACAACTTCGTGGTTCAGTTTAGCTCTCTGCACAAAATTACACAGATGGGAAATATTTGTTTAGATTGAAAGGGAGTGAATAGAACTCCTCACTCCTAGTATCACCCTTGAAAGACTTGAACTTGTCCCACCAATGTTTCCCTCTGTCTTTCCTAGTTGCACCATCTTTCTTATGTAGAGTGTTATCCAGGAAAAAAGCCACAACACCAGCAACAAATGCTTTTGATTGGAATGGCACATTTACAATATCATTGAACTGCCGGGGTCACATTAAGAAGTCAGTGGAAGTGTAGACTCAACAAAAAAGCTAAGAGAAAATACAAGACATAGATGTAGTTTCTTTGTTAGTTAGTCATAATTTAATTGAAAATTTTTTTCTTAGTACAGAATAGCTAAAATACTACATCTAGGTTAAGGGGTTTTTGTTTTTGTTTTTTTTCTTTTAAGGAAAAGCTAAAGTTTGGTAATATATCCTTACCCATCTTGCGCCTGTGTGAACTGGACCAAAGCCATTAATTGCTGTGTACTCATTGAAGTACTGTGGAATCGACAGGCCCAAAAAGATAGAAAAGCCTAATATGAATTTTGTTCTGAAACTGTTGAGGTTGCAGAACTGAAGAAAACTAAGGCCTCCCACACCTACAATTACAAATGATGAATGAAAAAGGATAATATTCGTTTCGAGGTGTCAAAACATATACGTAAATCAAATATCTTCATGAATAGATTAGTATATTAGACATACCGACATAAGCAAAGAACAAGCAGTATAGAGCAGCAATAATGGGTGGTGGAATTGAAGCGAAGACAGCTCCAAATTTCCCTAAACAATAAAAGAAAGATACACAAAAATCAAAAGGAAGAAAAGGAATTAGGGTGGTGAACCAGATCCTTTATATTACCTAAGCATTCATACTTTATTAACTCACCCAGAATCGAAAAGAAAATCATAAATCCAGCAGATATTTGTACAACTCTTCGACTGCCAACACGGGTTAAGGCCAATAGACCTGCATTTTCACTGTACAAATGCAACCAAAACTACCTCCGTCAACAAGGAAATTTTCCTTAGGTAGACAACACAAAAAGGTTTGAGTCAGTCTTACACAGATACAGAAGATCCATTGACAGTTCCAAATAACCCTGATAAGAGAATTCCAACTCCCTGAGAGTAGAAATAAAGGCACAATCACATTAAGTCAACAATGACAAAAGTCAGAGCTAACTAAAAGTATTTATTAGATGTGCCACTTTTTAATAGCAGGGGAAAAAGACTTAGAATTATACATACTTGACGGTTAACTAGAACTTCTGCTACTAGAATTACTTATAAAGATAAATTACTCTCCCCTGTCCCTACATGACTCTCCCATTTATTTCGAAAAATTGCTCTCCCTCAACTGGAAACAAAAAAATAACATATAGCTAAATCCATTTCACCCATAAGGCCCTCAACAACAGAGTTATTTTTAAAAAAAAAAAAATCAAAGATATAACTTATTGACAAAGTGTATTTCTTAAAAAATTTTCTTACAATGTCATTTGTTTTTGTTAAAAACAATCAACTTAATATATTCTAACGTCTTCTTTACATTTATTCTAGCACTTAGCCTCTTATTTTAAATAAATATAAATTTAATAAACAAGTTATTTTTAAATAAACATTATCTTAGAATTAGTTAAATTACTTTTAATGATATTATGTGAATATGTTCTTCTTTATGTAATTATTAATTTATAAAATATTTTCGCAAAAAAAAAATTCTAAACTTAAAAAAGTAGTCATGTTAATCATTTAATGGAATTTTGGTTAAAATACATATGATTGTAGCTTATCCTTTGGTTTTAGGAAGACAGAGTAATTTTTGAAACAAGAGAAGAAGGCACAGCACAAATTAATCATCCCTGAAGAGGGGGAAGGGCAATTTATCCTACTTATAAAGACATTACAGAAAGTTAGATGTGAAAGTAGTAGCCATCTTAGTATACCTGCCAACCAATACCCCGGCTGAGAACAGATGGTGGTAATGGAGTTGCACTTGCATACCTATAGACAGCAATAAAAGCTCCACTGGACTGCTTGTAACAAATAAATAAAGCAGGTAAGTTGATAGTTTATCTTTGGCAAAGCATATTTATTGAAGGAAAGGGGCATAATAACAAGCAATATTACTTATTCTTAGTTAATACCTAATGCACATAAATTGTATTTAGCCAATAAGTGAACTTAGCCAACAAAAAATGAAGTAATCTAACCCNCCCCCCCCCCCCCCCCCCCCCCCCCCCCCCCCCCCCCCCCCCCCCCCCCCCTTTTATTTTACCAGGCAGCATATCTCCAACTCGATTAGCAATGTTTTATGGCAAAGTTCATTTTCACTAAGGCCGCTTAATCCAGCCAGAATTAGAGCTTTTGGGTTGTATTTTGTAGGTTCCTTGATGCCATTTGTGTAAAATATCAAACTCTATCTACAACTGCTCATAAATAAAACCTGATTTCAGCACCTGAAGCTTTTTCCAAACTTCCCCATGATACCAACCCACCACCATATTTGTGACATTTTTAAACAAAAGGATAAAATTGCTAGATGGTAACTGGCTAACTGCGATAAGGAAGGTTAGAGTGGTATGCTATCTGACTCTTTGATGACTAAAAACCTGGTAACAAAGTTTTAAGACCAGAGAAAAAGATGAATATGGAAGCTTAAAAAAATAATTGTTCAAATAGGAGAAAACCAATTGTTAAACATAATGGAATTTCCGCTGAAACAAAAGACTTGAAGAACAAAATTACCTCTACAAGAGTAACAAAGGATGCCATCATCATGGCAAAGGCTTCGCCTGCATCAAATGAAGGTGCTCCCCATTGAAAGGGATATGGAATTCTTATCCTGAAAACCCAAATTTTATAACAAATTGTCCCTTATAAGTTTCAACTCAAAGCTAATCCCAGAATGCAGATAGCAAAATACTAAAATCTCAAGAACACGTGGTTAAAATAATGATATTACAGAAAAGATTTCAAAAATAACAAATAAGACAAAAATAAACCAGAAAATGATTCACTGAATCCTTCTTCCAAATTCACAACACAATGAGTCAACAGCCTCATGGCAAACAACTAGCTTGCCCAGAATAATATGATGATGCATTCAACAGCTGGGATTTTTGGAATTACAAGTCATACAAAATTTAGGAACAAAAGAGAAGAAGAAAAGGAATGAAAACAGGTGACATAGCATCTTGAGCTTCTTTTGTTTGAACTAGCATATACAGTATACAACAATGGTAGGTATAATGTCCAAAAAGATTCTCGGCTAATCAGTCCCAAAACAATTGTCAGTCATACACTCAGATGGAGGAAACGAAAATCAAGCTGGAAAAAGAGATATGTATCACATGCATTTTATTCAGCTTCATCAATAATGAGCACACATAAAATTCAAATCCCCCCACCCTCCCCACAACCCTCTTATCCTTTTCACAAGCAAGAGACGTTCATAATCACTTGGTCACAAAAAAAAAAAATACTACTGAGATTTAAGAATCTAAGAAACCGCACAACTAACCAGGGAGCACCATCTATAAGTCCAGAACGATCAGTGCGGCAGGTAACCTGTGTCTTTGGTGCAGCATGATTATAGGCACCCCCAACAGTGAGGAGAAAAGCATATATCCACACAATTGCAATTGTAAATATAACAGCAAAACGATCAAAGACATGTTTTCCTGAGTGTAACACATGTGGCATGTACTGCACGACAACCACGAACACACTTAGTCTTGCAGAAACAATCATGCTATGAAGGTAACTAGATAAAAGATCAATGTAAAATATGAACATTATGCGGCGGATTAGACATTTTAGACAGAATGTGTGACACTCCAAAGAACTATACCTGTGAAACAAATACTAGCAATATAAGTTGTGGCAACCCAATCTCCACACATTTAGCAACCTACATCCAAGACAGACATCAATATGGAACACTAATATCGACTTAACTTGCACATGATCATGCAAAAATGTAAAATAAGGCTTACCCCCGGAAAACCTAACTCATACAGCCCAAAACCAACAAGGGATACCAAAGGAACTGCTGAAAGTGGGCTTAAGAACCTGAAGATGAAATTGGAACTTGTGTCACTTACATCCTCAACCACAAGAACATTTACTTGTATTATTTTCAGAATATGGGTTTTGATATTCTATAAAAATCAATTGCATAAACTGCTTAAATACTTCAGTACAGTTTTTATTTCAAACACTAATTCAGCTTAGATTAACAACTTCATAAAGATGATATTTTAAACTGTGTATGATGTTGATTTTTCTTAATCTAAAAACGAAGACCAAGAAAGCATAACCCAGCTACTTTCTACAAAGAACCATACCAACCTTGCAACATTACGCCAGAGGCCACTAAAGCCTAGTACTATCTGAAGAGTTGAAGCAACAATAAGAGCGCCTTGGATTGCCCGCATTATCCTCTTGAATCTCTGAATAGGAAAAAAAAATGTGATTATACAGTTTCATTTAAATAAAAACCACAGTCTGGTGCTTTAATCTGCACTTAGTTAAATTTGTGCCCTTCGTCCCCTTATGAAACATATGTTACTCTACAAATGATGCTTAAAAATTGGAGATTTGTTTATAATTAATAACAATATTATTACGAAACATATGGCAGTCTGATTATCGGTTGCATCAGTTCTATTGCAATTTGAAATGATATAGCAAACATATCAATCATGACTATTCAATATAGCAAGATGCATTCTGATCAGAAGACCTCTATAGGATCTGCAACATCACTGAATCGACCAGCCAGAATAATTGAGATTGTCGTTGGAACAAAGGTGTAAGAGCCTCCAATAACAGCAGGCAGGCGAGTTCCAAAAAGTGTCTGCAGCAGTGTGTTTATACCAGCTACAAAGAGTAGTGTTTGGATAACTTGTGCCTTCTCCTCCTGCAAACAAATGAATATTAATTTTCTTTTTCTCTTTTAGTTTTGGCTGAATAAAATGAGACTTCAATCACATAGTTGGTTTCCTATCTCAGTATCATTACTTAGTATAATCAATGTTGTTTTCAGTAAAGTTTACTTTTATTGCTTACATTGCCACCTCCCATCTGGGGAACAAGAGCAGTGGGAATGAGCACAGTTGTACCCAGCATCACAAGATAATGTTGAAAACCAAGAAGTATGGCCTCAGCTGCATCAGAATATCCCAAACTTTTCGTCAAAATTAAAGAAGAAAAACAAAAGGCACATATCTTACCCAAAAGTTTCAACCAACTACAGCAGGAGAGGGGAGTAAAAGGGACGGTCTTAGATCATAAACTACGTAGAATGATGATATAATTAGAGAAACAATTTAACGAAAATAAAACCATCACTTAAGTTTTAGCAGCTTTGTTCAATTACCTGTTCATTGTATGGCCTAGTGGTATTGTAAATCCTCCAACAAGTTCAACAACTTATAAAATACAATTAAAGAGAATAACATTTTTAATTTTTAAATAAAGATATTTTGCAATCTTTAGCAGGGATCAAATTATTTTTCCAAATTGGACGGTTCGAGAAGTATCTAATCTAAATGGGTGACATAGTCTCATTAAAGCATTTAGGAATCCAGAAGGTTTTCCCGAGCCGGGAAGAATCTTTGTATTAATTTTAAGCATGAGTGCAATATTCATGAATTAAAAGATCCAGAGATATGGAAATGAATAGATACCCCTTTTTTATTAAATTTATTTTATCTCTTTATACATGCGTTCCCTGAGCGATGCTAAAAAGTAAAAATGAAACTGCAAGAAACGCAAAATAGTGCCAACCCTCCCTAAAAAGGGGGAATATAACTGTGTCTTAGGGAAAGAGCGTATTAACAACCAGGCAAACGGAAGGAAAGAATTTATTAAAAGCAACTTTTGACAAATAGATACAGAAATAACGTGTCCAAACAATGTTAGCATAACAAACATGCCTTAAATATACCATATGAATAAAGAAGAATCTGGTTAAGAACTATGGACTTTTTTTTTTTTTTCCTGAACAATACTTCATAAAAGAAACATAAGATTTCAAATCTAAGATCAGAGAAACTCACGCCATGGTGGAGGACTTGTAATGCAGTAAGAAATATTTGGAAGCTGATCCTTCGGTGGGTGTGGTTGTGGCTCATCTGCTTTTGCTGGGCCTCCTCCTCCTCCCGCCATGGTTTTTCCCTCCGATTTCTGAAACTGCAACACTCTAAATAATAAATTAAAAGAACCAGCGAATCTGAGATCCCACAAATCTGAGAGCAAATCTGATCCCCAATGTTAGAGAGAGTGCTTAGGTGGAGAAAAAAGGTTTTTACAAAAAGGAATGAACAGGAACTAACAGTGAGGTACCTAGAATGGCTACCTACTTAGCGGAGAAGAAAATGACAGAAATGGAACTCCACTAGGGAGAAAATGATAGTGTAACTAGAGGCATCATCCTAGAGTGTAGCTAGTCATGTGAGAGTAATAGTTACAAACTTACAATAATTGCGAAAATTAACAAGAAAGACGAGGAAAAGTACCTTTTAGCAATGTCTGAGGGAATCGGAGTAAGCAAAATCAAGTGGAGGACTATAAAGTCAAAAACGCAGGTGACCCACACGCAAAAAGAAACGTTCAGTGAAAAGCGGAGGTAAAGGAAGAAAGAAAACAGAAGCTGTGAGAGGATTAGAAAAGAAAAGACTCCAATGCTAGCTAGGCTAGAACAAACGAAGAAGAAGAAGAAGAAGAAGAAAAAATGTATGAAGAAGACTGAAGTTTCTCTCTCCTCCCTCTCTCACTAGATACTACCAGAAAAATATTGAGCTCCTTTTGCTTCCTACCAGAAAAAAAATAAGGTCGTACTTTCTCTCTCTAGGAGCACAAGGTAAGTGCCTTCTCTCTCTCCTCCAGTCTCATTTTTATTTTTATTTTTTTTGATAATATCCTCCAGTCTCATTTACTAATTTGCTAACAAACATTTTCACATTTATGATTTATGTTTTTTTAATTTTTTTCTTTGTTTGTTGTCTTTCAGAAAGGAAATCAGGGTTTTGCGCAAAGAAGATGAAGCCGTGGAGGTGAGTGTCCACGTGTTGCGGTTGTGGGGCCCAACACGCTCCTTCTATTTTTTTGGGTAATTAATTAATTTCTTACAAAATTCAACGTTTTCTTTATACAACAAAAAAAATCAGCCTTTTTCTGAAATAGTACGTATGAATTTGCGAACCTCCACATTGAATTAAATACTCGAACCAACTCTAACTGTTTGAATTACAATTGTAGTATTTGTTTGAATTTGAGGTAAACTAATCATGTTTGTTTTGTTTTGTTTTGTACTATCAATTTATAAGTAACATTTATGATGGTCATTTTCGGTGAGAATTAATTAAATGCAAAAGCCCATTGTATTGTAAAACGGCATTAGGAAAGTGGTCGTTTGCTTTGGATGTACGACATAGTAGTTTTGCTTGTGGCGGTGGCAAATGAAATGGGCATGCGATCTCGCGTTATTGTCATTGAAAAGAGCAAAAGGGAAATGTGGCTCCTCGAGAGTATTCTTTGTCATGTGGTGAATTTTGTATAACAAATAGAGTTGGATTTTTCAACAGAGCTTTCATTTTTTTAGAAAAAAATTATTGAATTGTTTTAAAATAAATACAAAATATTTTTTAAAATTATGTATACATTTTAAAATAGTCTACTTAAGATGAGTTTGTGACTTTTGTGTTGAGTTAGGTGGAGTTCAGTAGCTAACAGTAGTGATGCTTCAAACTAAAGTGTGTATTGATGTATATTTGGTGTATGGTGAAATTCGAGAGATCGAAATCAGGTGGGAGCTGGAGCAGAATATTTGGTCATCATTGTCTTTTGCTCGCTAATATGCTTTTTTTTTTAAAAAAAAAAAAAGTGAAATTTGATCTCTTATTTCTAAGTAAATTACAATCTGACTTCTTATTTTGTTTTTTTTTTTGTTATAATTTTAGTTTTAAGGTTTCTAAGTTAAATTTAAAGGTAGCGAATGTCAAGTTACATGTTATTTTTATTGAGTTTAAATTAAGTTTTGAAAAGTGAATTTTTCGTTTTACAGTGAAACAGATAAAGTTAATCATATCTTTTTCGTTTCAAATTTGATTACAAGACATTAATTACTTTTGACAAATTATCTTTTGGGTTAATAAAAAGTGTCAACAACTTATGTTAGATCGGACCCAAAATTACACTACATAAGTGACGAAAATTATATAAATATCAAATGATTTATTTATTGTTTTAAAATTGAAATATGATTTTAAAATATAATAAATTATTTTTTAACTACTTATTACATATTTATCGATTATTCTAATAATGAGAAATTGTATTTGAGGAATATATATTAAAATAATTAAAAATCATGATTGTCAAATGGTGAAAACTAAAAGCAACGAATTGAAGTAGAGCAGGATTGACAAACTTTCTTGTCTCTGAAATTATAGGAAAAATGTAATGAAATAAAAAATAAAGTTCTTACAAATTATTATTCAGCCTAAGATTATCTAATTAATTATCAAATATTTGGCTGTCTCTTTTTGACTTACAACTGGCACCCTTGTGAATTTCGCTGCTTTTCTTACAATCTCCTTCTTCTACACTCCTTACTATAAATGATTTTAATATAACTATTAACTTCAATTTTCTTTTTAAGAAGTTTTGACCCGTTTTCCTTTTTAGATGGAAAAACTGCTTTTAAAACTTGGTTGAAACTTGAAATCATTTTTATATAAAACTTGGCCAGTGCTTTAATTCCTCGAAATAAATATTTCTAAATAACTTGTAGTATTTAATTTCCCCAATCTTTTAATATATTGTTCAAATTCAAATTGTAGTTCGTCCTTTGGGAATATATGCATGCACGAGAATAATAAGAACGGCGTGAGAAGTAAAAAATGCTGAGTGTACAATGTACACAAACACGTTGTTCTCTTGTTTAATTATAAGCTATACACTTATTTTATTTTAGGCTAAAGTGCATTTTTGGTCCCATAACTTTGAAAAATATCTCAATTTGGTCCCATAACTTTTTTTGTTGCAATTTTGGTCCCATAATTTCTGAAAACGTCTCACCGTTGGTCCCAAGCTGATTCCATTCATTTTCTGGCGTTAAAGATGATCTGACATAGTGAGTTAAATGATTATATGACAAATATGGGTGAAATGTATTTAACGACAGATAATGGATAAAAATCAGCTTGAAACCAACGACGAGACGTTTTCAAAAGTTATGAGACCAAAATTGCAACAAAAAAAGCTATGGGACCAAATTGAGACCTTTGCCAAAGTTGTAGGACCAAAATTGCAACAAAAAAGTTATGGAACCAAATTGAGACTTTTGTCAAAATTATTGGACCAAAAGTACACTTTAGCCGTTATTTTATCTATCATTTTATTTAATTAATCATTTTGTTGATTCTACTCTTAATCTCAATGTCAAAACTATATATATTTTAGGTGGTAACAATAAATTGGCTCAAATGATAAATTATTTGGTATTGCTTAAATAAAGTCTTAAATTCAAAACTTTGTAAATAGGATTATCTTTATTATGAGAGTCTCTTTTTACCATACCATACGGATCAAATTTGAATTACTTAAAACGAAATCTCATATATCGGATGGATAAAAAGAAAGTTATACTTTAGTCTTATATTTAACCAATAATTATATTTTATCTCATTTAATTAAATCATTGATTCTTCTCTTCTTAAATACTCATTGTTATGATTTTATTTATTTATTTTGCTTTAATTTTAGTTTGTCTGATGATTGATTTTTTTTTTAATACAATTTGATGGTTGATTTATAAATGATTAAAAGCTGGAAAGAAAAACTTGTCCACCGTACCTCCCATAGCAAACTTGATGAAATAATTAATATTAATTAAGTTGAAACAAATGATTAAAAGAGTGTCTTCTCCGGCCATAAGCTAATAAAATTTCTCCACGTCATCTTTCTCTTGCAATAAAGAGTGAATTTTGAAATGAACTTCATGCGATATATATATAGCGACAAATTTGTTAGAAGAATATAGTAGGCTTTTGATAGAACACGAAAACAGAGTAGGCTTTGATAGTGTGGTCACTGTCTTTAAGGAAATTAAGCTCCCACTATTTGTATGCTGCTGGATGTTTATGGCAGATTTTCTCCAGGATTTACAAAGCCTGGTGTTATAGCCAGCAATACTATAACACCTTCTGAACACAAAACAGAGAAAGATAAGTTGAATATGAGATGCTCTGTTTTTTTGAGAAGAAGTGTTATTTATAGGAAAAATCTGAACAGATACAACCTTTCAGATTCTAACATAAATAACAAGTTACAACCTTTTATAAATGAACATTCATATCTGTTTAAAAGTGAACAATCACGTCTCTTCAGGATTAAACTGAATTCTCTGTAAATAATGAATGTTCATGGCTGTTCATGAATGGACACTTCTCTGTTTATAATTCGAATTAATTAATTAATTAATTAATCAATTCGAAAAAAAACAATAATTAAAATTAATTATTAGCCAGAAGCCCCAAATGCCCATTTTTGACATATATATATATATATATAATTCAATTATTATAAATGACTTAACAATCATTTATATACCCTTTCTCAATTCTATAACTTATCCAATGTGAGACTTTAATTACTAACTATACTAACAAAATTAAAGGAGTATTAAATAAAAATTAGATTGGGTGTGATAATCAAACTCTAATAATCAAATGGTTAGTGTAAACAAAAAGACGTGACGGTGGAAAAAACCCACAGTATCCAAAAGAATCATGGAGAATATTGTGAAAACAAACTCAGCATTCGTGACAAGGGAAAAACGACAAGCAACAGCACAACGTGGTCGGTCGTTTTTGTTTCAAATTGCCGTTAGTTGCTTAACTAGGAATGTTCATTTCAACCAACAAGAATTCATGAAGTCAATTTAGTTCCAGTAGGAAATGAGATATATTCCATTCAAGTTTCATAAAATCATAGTATAGAGGGTGCTTAAATCTTAATAGATTGGGTCAATTGTTAACCTCACAAAAACAACTCATACAGACTAATTAGCTTAGTTTGGAATTGAAAGTTCGTTCCCAACAAAAAAAATTCAATTGATAAGATTACACAATTCAACAAAAAGTATACAATTGTGGACTTATTAGTTGTTTTAGTTTTATTATGTATGAAATAACAAATTATTCTTATATCTGTATATTATGGAATGAAATAAAAAAACTAATGGTGAAACAAGGATGAAACTTTAATTCAGGATTATGTACTTTAAAGATAAAACAAAACTGGTCATATACACACATTTACACAAACAAAATAATACACTAAAAAATCAATGATTAAAGGTGGGAGAAGAGACTAAGACAATCTAAACAAACATGATTAGTCTCTTAATCTCATAAATTGAAGGGATTTACTTGAAAAAGTTCCAGTTTTTCTCTTCATTTAACTTTTTTATTAAAAAAAATCTTAAAAGAGAAATAGACTCATTAATTGTATTGTTGTGGCTATTGTTACTTTTATATCATTGCCTTAAATTCAATTTAAAAGAAAGTACAACACAATTTTTTACAAGGAATTTTTTTACTAAAAAGTCACTCGATGATTCCCGTATCAAATTATGGATTTTATAGGCACAATGAAGAAGTTGAAGAGGCTTTCAAATCTATAAACTCTAAAGCTTTTGAAATCTGACGAGCTAAAACTAAACTGACTATCAATCTACTATATGCTTTTGATGACTTTATTAAAATTGCTTTTATCGATATTGAAGAATCTTCAATTATTTTATTCAAATTATGCCAAACATTTGACATCTTTTGTATTGTGATAAAGAAGAAGTGACTGTTTTTGTATTGTGATAAAGAAGAAGTGACTGTTTGGCAGGACGATAGTATTGACTCAAAAAATCTTTATCATCTCTAAAATTCTCATTGTTTGTTATGAATCAAAGGACTTAAAAACAAAGCTTTAAGAGTTTGTTTCGCAATTAGGAGATTTAGAGATTGAAAGAGATTGGAGGGGGAAATTAAGCTTCCGTAACCCTTTTCCCTATTTGTATTTTCCAATATACCTTAATTTAGATATTTGAAATTTATGAAGGTAAACTAGAATAAGGATTAAAAATTAATCCCCTCCTATTCTCTTTGTCTAATTTTTTTACTTTTTAAATAAGGGGAAGATGTTTCACCCTTCTCTTTTTTTTTTCTTAATCCCCAATTCAAATATACCTTAGAGATTTATGAAACTCTTCTTCAATTTGGACTTTTGTTATATATTTGCTAATATCTAAGATTTAGAGACTAATTAGTCGCTTTTTCTCTCTGCTCTCTCTCCCTAGTGTTTCACTTTACAGAGTAGTGCTACCACCCTTCTAACGGTGGTACACCCCCCCCCTTTTATTTTCCTGCACAGGGGTGGTAACTCTCCGTCTAGGCAGTGTTGAAAATTCCTGGTCCCCCCCTCTCTCTCTCTCTCTCTCTCTCTCTGAGGGTGTTTCTTTATTTCTAGGATTGTGTAGCGACGACGTTCTGGATCACGGCTCCCACGACATCGATATGATTTGGCTTTCTCTGCGGAGGCGACTTTAGATTAAGCTTTCCACGACGGCTTCCTGGTTTGGCTCTAGTTTTTTGGTGCTCGGTGGCGTTTTTTTTGGGTTAGGTACTCCCACGACGTCGTTTTTGTTCTGCTTCCACGACGGCGTTTTATTAAATATTTATTGTTGCTTTGAGTCTGATTATGTCTTTTTTTAGAGCAACCACTGGGGTTACTTGCTGTTTTGATTGGAAGTGTTTGTCTTTTTTTTTGGTACAAGTGTTTGTCTTTTTTAGATGTCATTATTTATGTTTTCAGTTCTTTATATGGTTGTAGCTATAGTTGGATCCCTAGATCCGCTATCTTGACAAATGATTGTTTTGCCAATTTGTCTGACACGAGGATGGGTCCTCTTGGATGGGTTATAAATTCCCTCACCTTCGTTAGTTGATATCTTGTCTAGTGATGCTTATGCTAGGGAGGAGTTGACTATTTTTACTTTGTTTTCGTTTATACTGTACTTGGTTTTGTCTTGCTTCTAAATGAACTATGTTTTAGACAAAAACAAAATAATTTAAAGACTAAAAATGCTTTTGTTCTTGATGGCAAACTCAATTCAGAGACTGTTAATTGAATCCAGGACATTATTTTTTCTAAAGATAAAAGATTATGTGTATATTTATATATATAAATTTATAATTTCACAAATTGTTTGATTTTTTCAACAATTGTAAATAAGATGTAACTAAACAAAAATACGTGTGTCCCCTACATATAAATATTTGCTACTAATAAGTAATGACAATTGAAAATTAGTGATTCTCTCCCAATTATACTCCCATGCAAGTGTAGATAAGATGAACTATTTTATTTTATTTTTTACATTTATTATTATTATTATTATTATTATTATTATTATTATTGTTGTTGTTTGTAATTATATTTTAAAACTTAAGTATTGAAAAATAATAATATTTTATGAGTTTTAGATTAATTATAATAAAAATTTAATTAATTTAATGAGCCTATATGTTGATTATGTTCATCTAAATGAGTATTTGTCTATTGGATATATCTAATATAAAATAAAAATATCTTCATCGCGAAGACTATCTTCTCCAATTCTGAGGATTTTAGAAATTTGGAATCAATTTGGTGGATTTGTGGGTCAATTCAAATAACCCTTACTAAAATCCATACTCTGCATTTTAGACATTGTTTTTGGAATTATATATACATATATACGTGCGTAATTTAATTAAATCATAATACAGTAGCCTCGATAATGACAATAAAATTATGATTACAATGACAAAGACAGTAGTCAGTAGGCTTATGATTATCGTATCAAGACAATGACAACAGTATCTGTATGATGAATATATATAACAACCGTAAAACATGTTTTAGCAAGTCAATATAGAGACATATATAAAATCCAAAAATCAAATTTGATCAACTTTTTATATGGAAAAGTTGGAAATTTTATTTGAAATTCGAAGACTTTATAAAAAATAAAAAATACAAATTAAAAATTAAAAATTAAAAATTCTGTTATTGATCTCTCATTATTCTTGTAAACAAAAGGAAGTATAGTGGATTTATGGTTGGTAGGTGGGTGGCTTTGTGCTTCCTCTTTTAACCTTTTTCTACATTTCCTTTGCATCGCATGTGCTTCACACATGCTATGTGTTCACCCACTCACTCTAAAGTTTGAAGTTTCAAGTCAAGCCATTAGCCACCCACAACTTTCAATTATGTATTGAATCAAAATACTTTCAGTTTCTTATAAATTAATTTGTGTATCAGTTTTATTTTCTTAAAATTTTGTATTTAATTTTTAAAGACTTCCAAATTGGTATTGTGACTTTGTACTTAGTTCTAAGAGGATTTATTGTTGCAAAAATAACAATCGCGCCTCTAAAACGCTCAATATAGGGTTCTTAAAAGTGAAAGTAGATTTTTCAAAGAATCAAAGTATCTAATTTATAATATTTTTTATGGCGATATATATATAGGCTAAAGTGCACTTTGGTCCCATAATTTTGGCAAAGGTCTCAATTTGGTCCAATAACTTTTTTTTTGTTACAATTGTAGTTCCATAACTTTGACAAATTTCTCAATTTGATCCCATAACTTTTTTTTGTTGTAAGTTTGGTCTCATAACTTCTGAAAACGTCTCACCGTTGATCCCAAACTGATTTCCATCCATTTTCTGTCGCTAAAGATGATCTGACATACTGAGTTAATGATGATGTGACAAATATGAGTGAAGTGGATTTAACGGCATATAATGGATAGAAATCATCTTGGGATCAACGGTGAGACTTTTTCAAAAATTATGGAACCAAAATTGCAACAAAAAAAGTTATGGGACCAAATTGAGACCTTTGCCAAAATTATAAGACTAAACTTGCAACAAAAATGTTATGGGACTAAGTCTACATTATCTTATAAAGATAAAATGATACTTTATTCAAACAAAAGCAATCACGAGCTTTGCTAAGTATGTGGTATATATACGTATACTACTCATGTTTTAGATTAGGTAAGTCTAAAATGCAAAGTTTAATTCTTGACATAGAATGCAATTGCTGATGTGGCATAATCATAGCCATTGATATAATTTAATGCTGAAAAATAATAAAAAAATAATAACTTTTTCAACCAATCAAAACTGTGTATGGAGACACATCATAACTAAGAGACTAAGGGTCATTATATTATTGGCTCATAACCCATTACATCCCATGTCAAGAATCAAACTTTGCATTATAAACTTACCCTTTAGACTAATAGACCGTGTGTTTGGTTTAACAATATAAACTCATTAAAATTTCATTATCCCCATTTTCATTATATAACTTAAGTTACAATGCTATATGGGTGTTTGTTTTCCAATTATAAAGTCATTACAAAAATATCACTTCATTACAAACTCATTTCATTACATATTTCATATCCAATTACTAACATACCTCTACTCAAATACATATAATTACCTATACTCTAATACAAATATAAAAAAACTATTTAGCAAAATAGTAATTTTCAATACCCTCATTTATTACACTTACAACTTTCTCTCTCCACTCATCATTTTTTCTTTTTTCTTCCTCTTTTTCTTATTCACCCCCTCTCTCTCTCACATATATATTTTATAATTATAATATATATATACATTTCGGCAAAATATATATATATATATACATATTATAATAATATAATGTGTATATATATTTTAATAAATATATATATATATGCCACACACTCACGTATTCATATATATAATATAATAATATATAAATATTTTTTATTTTATAAATATATTATATTATACTATATATAATTTATAATTTATATTAATTTAAAATAAATTAATTCAACTCATGTTATTTACATTTTAGTCCATGATATAAAATATATAATTCAGACGTCAAAAATATACATTTTGGTCTCTCCTCCAGTATATATATGGTATACGAGAGAGGCGAATAGTGGAAGAAGAGTGGATGGTGCGATGTGCTCATGCGTGAAGATCAACGGTCATATTATTACCCGCAAAAAGACAAACTGTTTTGATTAATATATAATTTTTGGTCCCACATTTTTTTCGTGGTTAACATTTTGGTCCTTCAATTTATTTTTTGGAGGAAAGTTTGCAATATAGAAACCCAATCGTTGATGAATGCAATTTTTTACGGGTCAAGAGATATATTTCACTTTCGTAAGGACCGATTCGTTCAATTTATATAAAATCATAGACCAAATGGTAGGTTTTTAAAAATTTTCATGTTATTTACATTTTGGTCCTTTCATTTCATTACATAATACTACTCCAACCTTCATTACAAATATTCACGTCTAGCACAAATTCCGAGACAATTTCATTATCATTTCATTTCATAACCACCACAACCAAAAAGTCAAAATATTATTTTTTTTATTTTTATCTATTTTCATTATCAATTATCAATTCTACCCCTATACAATTTAAAAAAACCCATATATTTATTTCAACCAACCACAATCATTACATACCTTTTTTCATAATTTCACATTCTATTTTTTTCATTACATTTCAAACTAATCCAAACACTATTTTCATTACATTTTCATTACATAATTTTCTCATTACCATTTCATTACATAAAATCATCATTTTATTACCTACTTCTAATCCAAACACACCCTAATGAGTATAGTTTTGCCATCTAACTTCGCTAAAGGCACATGAAACAACACCTACCTCAATTATATACCAATCATTCAGTTCACCATCCATCGCCTCGATTTATATTTAAAGCTCATGGTTTTTCGTACATTAGTGTATTGGGCATCATACAAATTAATTGTTTTTTTTTCTTTGTAAGAGAAAGACATACAATTGAATAATTATTTATCGGAGAAAATTGCTTGGCACACGCACCCTTCCCTCTTTGCAATGTTCAATAGATGAAGAATAATTTCATGACACTCGTTGTACTGTAACTGGCATTAATAAAATGGAACAGGTTAGTAAATTATATATTGTTTTACATCTTTTTATTATAAGATAGTACTAGTAATTTGTCATATATATATATATATATATCTTCATTTTAAGATTTTTCTAATTATAAATTTGATTTATATTCTATTTCTTTTATGGTTGGTTATGTAAAAATATGTACATAATCTTTTTTCTTTATCATAATTAATTGTGTACAAAACTTTTGACACATATCATTAATTTATTAGAGAACTTTATAATAAATATAAGTTTGGTCCATAACAAAATTTCTTTTTGTGAACAAACTTAAAAATTAAAAAGAAAAAGCAAATTTATTTGTTTGTGAAAATTTCTTTGTTCAATGACTCCTTTTGCTTGTTATGGACCTCAGAAGTAAGAACTCGTAATGGGAAAAAGCCCATGTTCATATTGAGATTATTGAGAAAAGACCCAATTCAGTATTGTACGGGCCCATCGGCAGCCTACGTCCATATCGAAGTATGAATATAACATTAAACGAATCTACTTACATATATGTTAAGAAGAAATTTTGGCATTAAAATTACATACTTGCTTGACATTAGAATGTTTGCCATGAAACAATGTTTTTGTACTTCTCTCATTTTCATTTTAAGATACGATCAGTTGTAATTTAATTTTTTTTATAGTTCAATATTAGAATCTTGTTGACAACACTAAGATCGGTGATGATTTTCATCTTGCAGATAAGATCAGTTGTACTTTAATTTATTTTTGTAGTTTAACAATGTTTGGAATTTGTTTTTCTTTTGTATTATTAGATTGTAGTTATCTAATCGATTATAAGTGCCATTTGACTTTTTTATAATATTATTTGACATGATGCTTTAAAAAAAACACTAGGAAATAAAAAACCACAATAAAAATTTATTAGTTTAAGACACAAAATTAAGGGCTGAGAATATAATTCATTTTTCTTCACACATATTCATCCTGTGTGGAGTTATAATTCATTTTCTTTGTTAAAGATAGACAAAAGACTCTTTCGTGTCTTTAACGTTTGGGGTCAGTTTTAGTTATACGTTTAATGTTTGTTTTGTGTTAGTTATGCCTCCAATGTGAAACGTTGGTGTCAATTATACCCTAACATCAATTTTTGGGCCAAAGTCCTATTTTGGTCCCTCAAGTCTCCGACAAACTTTCTGGCGAGATACACGGTGGCCCCAACGACTACGAAAACTCCTAATCCAAAGTTTTTTTTGACTTTCGGAGTTTAATGAATGCCTCTATTTTGCATAAAAATGACTAGCAAGCCGCCGAAAAATTATACAATCGTCGACAATCATATTTCCGGTCTTTTGTTCGCAAAATGAAGGCCGCCATTGAACTTAGGAGGTCAAAATATCTTGGATTAGGAGTTTTTGTAGTCGTTGGGGGACTTGAGGGACCAAAACGGAACTTTGAGCAAACTTGAGGGACCAAAATAGAACTTTGACCCAAAATAATTGGAGTTAGGGTATAATTAACACCAATATTTCACATTGGAGACATAATTGACATAAAACAAACGTTAAGGGTATAACTGAAACTAACCCCAAACGTTAAAGACACGAAAGGATCTTTTGCCTCAAAGATAAATAGTGAATTTAAATTATCTAGACTAAAAATTATGACAAAAATCAGATGAAACTATTTTAGACTGAGGATAGAAGAAATATAAAAGTTTAAGATGAAAACAAAACCAAAAATAAATTGAAAACTAAAATAAAATGCGGTTTGAGGATGAAAATGAGTATTTTAGTTTGTAAATGGGTTTGGAATGACGAAAAGGGTATTGGCGTTGTATTTTGTTGGCCTTCACCCTCAGAGAGAGAGATAGCACCGAAGCATCAGACTGATTTCCGGCGCCGTACGTACGCCTCCAGGTTTCCTTTTCGCTTACCCATACCTCTATCAACTTTCCATTCCATTTTCTTTGAAATACACGTATCGTTTGTTCATCATCAACTCTATGCTTTTCTCTCCTCAAAATTCTCTTTCTCATACCTGTTTCAATCTCAATTTTATATCTTTGCTATATGATCTGTATTACCCATTTATATCTGTCACTTTGTAGATAGATACCTTCTCGTTAGGATTTTTGTGATATCGTTTTGTGTTGCCCCTTTCGTCTTAAAGATTCCATGGGGCTGTGCTGTTCTGAGTTGCCTAATTATGTACATTGTGCAATGATTTTTGTGTCTGGCAAGTGCGAATATAAGAAAAGCTGTGTTGTCTTGCAGCTCTAATGCTGTTATTCATTATCATATATGTCAAACGTGGATACTCTTTTGAAATCTTCAAGTTTTGAACTTTGAGTTGTAGTAAGTATAACAGTTAGCATATCTAGTTCTATACTATTTGTATCATTTTGGTTTCTAGAACATCCTGTCCAGTCTTACCCTGTAGCAAATTATGCCATGAGTTGTCATTCCCTGCAGCCTTTGAAAGCTTTTGATTTTATTCCTTAATATTTATGGAAGCTCTTCTGGTTCCAATTAAAATGTTGGTTTTCACAACTTCAGATGCATAAATTTTGAAATGCTCAGTGTGACTGTGCCATTTCTTTTGTAGTTTCTTACCCTGTAAATGTACTACCATGCAGCAATCTGACTGGTCACAGACATGTTTTTATCAAGAGCATTTGGACGAACACTATTTGCTGCTGCTAGATCAGAAGGTTCTGCCTCATCTGCTGCTGCTGCTGCTGCTGCTAATGCTGCCACGCAAGGACATAACCCTCTTCAGGAGTTTTTTGAGGCAGATAGGAGCCCAGACGATGACAAACCTGTTACATATGGTGCGAACTTTGCTTTAGTTCTTCCTACCTTTATTGCTTGAGATTTTCATTTAAAGGACTTAAAAGGAATAGGGAAAAGTTCTTTGGGGTTTGAACTTCAAACAATCTGCTATGGTGGTTGAAGAAGTTTTAACTTGAATAGATCTTCCTCTTCCTCTTCACATTATTCGCATTTTCTTCTTTCTTTTATTTAATTTTTTCTGATGGTAATTGATAGATATAGAATAATAGAAATTATATGATAGTCAACCAATACAGAAACAAGCTCCACATTGTGGCTTAGCTCTCTATATGCGTACAAGCTAATTTTAGGCATCACAAGCAACACTGGCATACTGTTGAATTTAGTATGACTTGTGATGATATAAACTGCATCCCTTAACATTAATTTGTTGTCTCTGAATATCATGTCAAATGCTTTTAGATGTGTTCTGGCTTAAGACAAGTGCACCAAATTGTTATTATTTCTTGATCTGTTACATTAACTTACAATTTGTTTTTAAGTCAATCTGAATGAAGTTCACTTTTATGTGTTATAGTTTATTAAATCTGGTTCATAGCTCTCTGCTGTTTTATCCATTATAGTGTTTGTAGTTGATATCTCAAAATTTTCTTTTAATACAAGCATTTTCTGTTTATCTATTATTGCTAGGTCGGAGTTGGAAGGCATCTGAACTGCGTCTGAAGTCTTGGGATGACCTTCACAAGTTGTGGTTTGTGTTGTTAAAGGAGAAAAACATGTTGATGACTCAACGTCAGATGCTTCGTGCTCAGAACCTACGTTTTTTTAACCCAGAGCGTATCCCTAAGGTACTTTAGTTCTTTGAATTTCTTCTCCTTTTCTATTTTTCTATTCTTGTTACCCTTGGTTAAATGGATGTTTCGTTCTAAGAATGGTGACCATATATATACCACATATATATATATATATTTCTAGTTAAGTTTCTTTTCCCTACAAATCTGTGCATTTCATTGGTCTTGTCTTCTATTTTCTGCTTTGGAAGTCTCTAAACTATTATCACTTGACATTGTTAATTTAATAGAGTGCAACAACTTTTATTTATTTATTTATGCATTTTTCATGTTTTTTAATTTGATAGTGCTTCTGTAGGATAATGTTGTTCTACCGTTTCATGGAAATTATCACAGTACCCAAATTATCGTTTGTAGATGTATTTGCTTGGTTTATACAGCAACTAAACTACTGCAAATATTTTAATGATGCATTAACTAATTTAGAAGACTAGAGTTTTTGGGTGGTTAATGTATTCTATATAACTTGTGGTCAATTCCTTTTCCGTTTACTGGAAAGCCTGCTGGTGTAATGTGCTTTGCAATAGTAGGTAGCTTTCTCCTTCCATGATGAATTGTGGACTAATTAGATTTGAAGCTCAGTTCCTGTTATGTGCACTAAAGCCAGGCCCCTGAACGACCCATTAGATCATTAGAATGCAAGTGGCGCATGTGATTTTGTTAATATATGTTCAATGAAAGGTTTTATGAAGTATATATGATTGAGAGATTGAATGACAAAAGGACAGAAACCAGCAGCATATACAACTTGGTCTTCCTTTGATTATTAAATGAATAAATTAACTGTTGGAGATCTTACCAAAGCATAATATTTTTTCTCTTAATGTTACCTGCATATGATGAGGATGCTACCATGCCAGTTATTATTGACTCTTAATACGTGTTATTTGAAATCAGGTGAGAAAGTCGATGTGCCGCATCAAGCAGGTACTTACAGAGAGAGCAATTGATGAGCCAGACCCCAGAAGATCTGCTGAGATGAAGAGGATGATAAATGCTCTTTGATGACTTTCAATGTATCTGAACCTGAAGCCATTGTTGGGTAAGCTGGTATAATGTTATGTCTGTTTTTTTGGTTGTAAGATTGGTGATTCAAGGTAGTTAATTAGCTAGAAAACACTGTTTGGAGGACTAGGAGCCTGAATTTGGATTTTTATTTGGTTTTTATTGTCTCTTACAGCTATTATTTACTTGCCCTTCAAATATGGAGATCCAAAGGGAGTTATGTTGTATTCCCCATCCCCTTGCCCTCGAGAAAAAAAAAAAAAAAAGAATAATAAGAGCATAGCACACTTTTTAAAATTCTGAAAACTTCATTGAGATGGAAAATGTAGAAATGCATTTAGAAGATTCATGGTTGCAGCTAAAATCTAATTTCTTAAAGTTCAACAAATTAATAGACGAAGAAAGTAGAGGTTTAATTTAACAGTTCTTAATCCCATCTCTGTAAAATATTTGAGCTATATTTTCCTTGTTTAAGTTGGTTCAGGATATCATATATAGGGTATGATTAAAATAATATAGGTTCTCATCATTTCCGGACAAAACAGAAAAATGTTACTTGTACCTGAACCCAAACTTGAATAAGTGACGAAATTGGTCGTTCTGCTTTGTTCGTTATTATCTTATCTAAAACAGTTTAGCAAAATATTGATGGCTACACTCCACAGCGGTATGAAGTTTTAATTAAGCATTCCTCAACTAATAATTACATAAATTCACTATATTTTAATTTGATCAACACATTGCATGTCCATCTATATTTGTTTTTCTGAAAGTAATGTTCAAGAATCAAAGTTTTCATGTGAGCTGCGACTGACTCTTTAGAACTCAGAACAACTAAGTAATAATTAGGTAATTAACCAACAAACACGCCTTCGAATTCACCCTCTCTTAACAAGTATTTTAGTCCAAAAATTACATGTATTATGGCACTCGAGAGCAGCTTATCTATATGTATATATATATATATATATATATATGGATCCCAAACAAAAGCCTATATAAAACACTATTTACTGTAAGCTACACTGCAAACTTCATAGGCCAAGGATCGCAGCTTCTGAGATGCTTCATTTAAAACGAACAAGGTTCCTTCCACACATAACATTTCTGCGCAGTTGAAACGAGATGAATTATAAAGTATTCAAAATTAAACTTACATTATACTACATAGCAACTGTTTCAAATATTAAATGTTTATTATTGGATTCTTCAATAATCTATGAAGTATAAACACATTGCAGATGACACTGACACTGAAGGATTCAAAGAAAGGAAATATGAGGGAATAAACAAACTGAACAAGACAAAGACAAATATTGGGATTTCAACAGCAGATGCGGTGTGTATGAAAAAGTGCAACAAAAGACACAAACCCAAAAAACCTTAAACAAATCTAATAAGATGTTATGGGAAGGATTCACTAACAGGAGACACCCTCGAGGTTGTTTTTTCTTCTTCTCGTGCTGCTTCTGCGGAGGCTTGATCACCACTCTGATCGCCGCATCGAAAACTGACTTCACATTCTGCAAATGCACTCACTCACAAATCACAATAGGATCAATTATTGCATTTTTTTTTTAAAAAAAAACAATGCATACTTTCACATATTATCAACCAAACTAACTAATGAGAGACATCAATATATCATTTATCATATAGCATCCGATTCAGTTCAGTAAATTCCGCTGGTGATTCACTAGTGAACACAGCAGCATAATTGCTTTATCACTAGGGAGTTTATATGAGAATGCAAATTAGTCCTTTTTACTATGTGTCACTTTCTACATACCTGCTGCGTTTTTGAGCTGCACTCAATATAGTAAGTAGCGCCAACCTGTTTACGGAGTTCCTCGCCCTGGTTATTACCAAAAGCCAATAGTATTAGTAAACAATGTGGTCAGACAACTGAGCTCTATAGGATACATAAAATAAAGGAAGATATTGTACTTGTTGAGTGGTCACCGGCACCAAGCCAGGATGATCAGCCAAATAGTGCTTGTCTTCTCTGAGATCTACATGCTCCTCATATACAAAGCATTATATTCAGAATTCAATCACATTGAACATCAGACTGATTACTACCAACTTTAAAAGATAATTAGTCCAATAAAAATTAGCAATTTTTATTACAAAGGAACTTATATTGTGACAAATAGAAGCTACAGCATTAGATAAGGATCATTTTGGGACAGACTAAAGTCAGTATTGGCAGACGCTTGTGATATTTCTTTTGGAACTCAGAAATATGAAACTTTTCTTTTATATCAGATCATCTTACAAGTGACTGATTCAGTAATGTACTAAAAACAGATTAGAGCATTCAAGAGCGGCTATGAAATTAGCTTTTAAAGGCTCCAAGGTGCAATACTTGTTTATTTACTGAAATATAAGTTTAAGACATCAGTAGTATAACACATTTTTGTAGCAGAAGGTCCTTCCTCACTAACAAAATTATGAAGATTTTTAACCAAGCTAGCATATATGTCTGTGCCTGTGTGAGTTTTAATATCTCAAAATGCCAGTCTAAAAGAATCTACTCTATCCGAACATGCATGTTGCTAAGAATTAAGTGCTAACAAGGAATATACGAGTTTTGGTAGGGAAGGTATCATTCTTCCTTGAATTTGCATATTTTCTGATGAAAAATTTATCAAAGACAACGAAAAATCGTAAGACAACAAAGCATTTAATTTGTACAAGTATTAAGGCCAATGCTTGAGCCTGATGAGTGATGATGACTTACCCAATTTGGTGCCAACTAGTACCACTGGGATGCCAGGGGCAAAATGCTGGAGTTCAGGGATCCACTGGCCAGTGCATACAATTACAAATTAGAGAAGAGTGAACTATCAATTTCGTCTTTGGATTATGTGAGCGTTGTAATTTTAGTCCTTGAAATTTTGAAATATTCAACTTAATCATCAAAAACTCATGATTCGTTGCAATATAGTCCCTCTAGGAACTGAGTTGTACACTACTAAAATATTTATGGAGGGAAAAACTTGTTGAGTCATGAATTTCTAGGAAATAAAGCAAACATTTTGAAAAATCAAGGACTCAAATGACAGCATTCATATAATTTAGGAACTACAATGTGAGTTTATTCAACTAGAGAATCAAAGAGAAAATTACAAGACATGTCAAAGTACCAAAATTACAGATACAAAATACAACAATACCTTCTTCAACACATTCTCGTAGCTCGCCCGACTAACCAAAGAAAAAGCCAAAACAAAGACATCTGCTCCTCTATAGCTCAAAGGCCTCAGTCTGTTGTAATCTTCTTGTCCTACAAAAGGACATTGGAAAATAAATGGAGCTTAACAAAGTATCTTAGTTTGACAAAATCCTAGCAGGCACATCAGAGATTAGCTTTAAAACAAGCATGTTTGTTTCCCCAATCATTTCTATTTTTGGTCTGTCTAACTGAGAATACTGAGACAAGTCTCTGTATAGTATATATACCAGCTGTGTCCCAGAGGCCTAAATTGACAGTTGTGCCTTCAACGACCACATTTGCACTGAAATTATCAAACACCGTGGGAATATAGTCCTGATAATTAACCCCAAAGAAGGTTTCCAACATAGGGGAAAAGCAAAATCAGAGTCCAAAACACAAGTAGTTTAACATTCAACAGGAGCAACAACACAATACAATAGCATCATATGCATAAAAAAAGACATTGCTGCTATGAAATTATGATCATCTTAAGGGAAAAATGAAAATTCAGGAAGCATATTTTAAAAAATCCTCCAAGAAAAGCCAAAGGCTGCCTGAGATATAGATCTTTAGAGAAGGCAGCAAAACACAAACACACCGTGGGGAATTTATTGCTGGTATAGCAAATAAGCATACAGGTCTTGCCTACAGCTCCGTCTCCGACGGTCACACACTTGATGAATCTTGAAGCATTTGCAGCCATTTGAAGGATTCTCAGCCTCAGAATAATTCAATTTTCAAAGAACAAAATAAACCCAGAAAAGGGTTTGGATTTGGGGTTGTTGGATTGATTGTACAGCTTGAATGAATCAAAGAGAAAAAAGAAAAAGAGAGTGGGTGGCGGCACTTCACATGATTCTCATCACTCATTCACTACTTGCAAATGCTAAATGTGTGTGTGTGTGGCCTTTTTTCCCAAGGCAAATTCTCCTTTTCTTACCTTCTTTCTTTCTTTATTTATTTCCATTATCACTTTTTTCTCTTGCACCTTTTTTTAAAGCTCTTTCTTTATTACAGTTTCCTCCTTTCGCGAAAACTGAATACAACCTATATGGGTCCTCCTCGCACTTGATGATTAAAAGGGGAAAAGAAATCATTTTTTTTTTTTGGAAGAAAACCATGGACTTGTTGAGGAGTGAAGTTGGTGCATTTAATAGCCCCATGTTATATGGCGTAGCCTATTTATCTCTGACGTAATTGCTTAAATGCTCTAATGGCCACCGCTACAACCGATGGGACAGAATAAATAAAGATAGTAGTATCCTTCACTGTGTTTTGAGTGTTACAATGAACTCTCTCTTTTGATTTTTATTGTCTTTTGATTTTATTTTGGTTTTTCAATTTGGCTGAAAGCTTCGAACTGTTTTTGGCTTTTTTCTCATCACTGATGAGAGAGTTTTCTATGTGTAAATATACTTGTATACTCTAACTTCAAAATTTTATATTTGATATTGTATAATGTATACCAAAACTTTTTTTAGTTTCTTTTTACTCATAAAATTAACATTTTAATACATATTCTTTTTAAATTAATGATTTTACTTTCTTTTTCATCAAAAGGAATTTAATGTTTCCTGCTAAAACTTTATATATGATTATTTATCGGCGAAAACTTTAAATGGATCTTTTATCTTTCATTTGTTTTAAAATAATCTTATATATTTTCATAATTTTTAAATTGGTCCAAAATTCATTACTTTTGAGATACGATTTGATTTCATTTATTAACGACCTTAACTTATTAGAATTTTTTTTTCAAGAATTAGCATATAATTTCAAATTTATTGTATTCAAACTTAAATGAGAGAGATATGACTAATTTCACTTGTTTTACTGTAAAATAATTTACTCACTTTTTTTTATTTGACTTAACTTCATTTGTTGGCGACCCTAAAGTACTTGTCAAAATGAATCGTAACTTTTGATTTGTTGTATAGTCGTATTCGAACTTGAAACAAGATAAATATAACCACATTCAATATTTTATGGACTAATTTGAAAATTTATGAAAGTATATAAAACTAATATGAAATAAATGAAATATAAGGGATCAATTTGAAATCCATCTGAACAATTTGAGACTTTAGTCTTATTTATATTACAAATAGAATATTAGTTGTCTCTCGTTAGACAGTTAGATACTTAGATCCAACGTTGATTTTGCGTACAAGTGGTCCGACATGTGTAGTCATTTATGTTAAAAACCAATAGTACTAACACATACTAATTTAAAGTAAATGCTACTTTGACTTGCAATTTGCACATTACATTGATGGGTAAAAGTTAGGAAAAATTCATTGCATGTTTGTTATAAGGTTCTATAATCAATTATGGTAAAGAGAAAATATTTTTTACATGATTAATTATTAAAAAAATGTAATTAAAACCTTATAACAAATATATAAAGAATTTCATCTAATCTTGTGATTTTCGTTATAATGTTATAAATAATAGATGCACAACTTTTTTTCTTTAAAAACATGTAGGATAAATTAATTGAAACTGAAACAGTGACCATTAAGCTAAACTCCACCAAACCCAATCATAATTTTCTTTCTTTTTAAAAAATCACAACTTGTTATAAAATTTCAATTGTGATGTTATACACTTATACATTATCATTATATGATTTTTTTTTGGTCTTTTGACAAATTAATAGCAGGATTAAGACTTTCTCTGTAAGTCTTCTTTATACATTTTTATTGTTCTTTCTCTCTCTCCACTTTATTGAATTAATGGAGATGTTCGTGGATGGGGGATTGCTTTTGAGAGGTAGAAGAAGTAAAGATGAAGCAACACGACAGTTACCACAAAATGGACCACACAATCTGGTTAAAAGTTAAAACTAGGATTTTGTCAAGTTTTTCAGCAAAGAGAACAAATAACTTTACTATTTCTTTTAACTAATAGAAAAATTATACTGTAATTCCTTTTTAAATTACTCAAATCTGACTTTGATGCTTTTGCAGTTTTGCTTATTTGCTGTTATGTCCCAAGTTATATTATTCATGAAACGTCAATTGTTCTAAATGGCACAAGGTATTTAAAGTTTATTATGGTTTCTTCAATAATAAATTTTAGGGTAAATTACACTTTGGTACCCTATAGTTTGACCCTATTTTACTTTAGTACCCTGTGGTTTGAAACATGAGACTTTGGTACCCTATGGTATTCTCTATTAACACTTTGGTACCCTTTGGAGCTATTTTGTAATTTTAACCATAACCAAATTTTCAAAAATTACACATTGACCCTAAAAAATTTTCAAAAAATTACAAATAGGTCCCTGTATATATATTATCTATGGACTAAAGTGAAAACTTTTAAAAAAATTTAGGGTCAATATGTAACTTTTGTAAAATTAGTTAGGTTAAAATTACAAAATAGCACCAAAGGGTACCAAAGTGTTAATGGAGAATACCATAGGGTACCAAAGTGTCAGGTTTCAAACCACAGGGTACCAAAGTGAAATAGGGTCAAACTATAGGGTACCAAAGTGTAATTTACCCTAAATTTTATAAATATAATCTCTCTCTTTCAAAATAAATAAGTAAATATCATCTCTCCTAATTATGTCGCAAGTATCTTTAATTTTTAATATGATATTTTTATTATAATTATTCGAGTAAACTCCCAAATTGATTTATGGATTATTGGGTCGCTGATAGATTGGTCCCTGAATTAAGGAAATTGACAAATAAGTCCCCAAATTTTACAAACGTTAGTCAAATTGATCCTTCTGTTAAATGTCCGTTAACCAATCAGCTGACGTGTCTGTCACGTCAGCAGATGGAAAACAAAAAAAAAACGCCATATATGCTTGATTTGCCACATAAGCATTAATAATTAAAAAAAAAAACATTTCCTTCAAAAATCAAAATGGTCACTGAGTCATATTTTTTAGAAAAAAAAAATTTATTTTTACTCACCCATTCTTATCTCATTATTTTCAATTCCCCATCTTTTTCATCATCTTCATTCATTTTAGTCCCAAATCCTAAAAATAAAATTGTAAAGTGTCCCAAAACTCTTCCAAACATTCCAATTTAGTCCTTAAAAAATTTAAAAACCTTAAAACCTAAACCCCAAACTCTAAACCCTAAAACCCTAAACCCCAAACTCTAAACCCTAAAATCCTAAAACTCTAAACTCTAAAATCCTAAACCCTAAAAACCTAAACCATAACCCCTAAAAAAATCATTCTCTTTCAATTTGGTCCTGGGTCCTCAAATTTATTAAATCAGAATTAAAAAAAAACATTTTGGTCCCTAAATCCTAATTCATCATCATCTTCATCTTCATCTTCATTACATCTTCATCTTCATACACATTCAATTCATCATCAACATCTTCATCTTCATACACACTCAATTCAAACCCACCTTCATCCTTCATCCCATAAATCCCAGAAATCCCAAAAATTCAAACCCACCTTCATCCTAAAACCCAAAAATTCGAACAGACTCACAAAATCGCACAAATCTCATCATCTTTCAAACCCACCATCTTTCAAATCGCACAAACCCACCTTCACGAACCCATCTTTCAAATTCGAACAGACCCACAAATCTCATCATCTTTCAAACCCACCTTCATCTTTCAAATCGCACAAACCCACCTTCATCTTTCAAATTCGAACAAACGCACAAAATCGCACAAATCTGCCGTCGACGAACACTACTCGTGAACCACCAGTTTCCGCGGGAAAAGAGGATGTGAGTTGGAAGAAGAAGGATATATGAATGAAAGGATGAATGTATGAATGAGAATTGGTGAAAGGATGAATGTATAAGATACCCAGAAACAAGAAGAAGGAAGAAGAAGAAGAAGAAGACCTTGCGCATTTTTTAATTTTGTTTGGTGAAATCCATTAAAACCCCCACTTGTTTATTTTTTCTTTTGTTTTTATCCTACTAAACTATAGGGTTTTAGGGTTTAGGGTTTTAGGGTTTAGGGTTTTCGGGTTTAGGATTTAGGGTTTAGGTTTTAGGGTTTTTAATACTTTTAAGGACTAAATTGGAATGTTTGGAAGAGTTTTGGGACACTTTACAATTTTAGGAATTTAGGGTTTTAGGGTTTAGGGTTTAGAGTTTAGGATTTTAGGGTTTAGGATTTTAGGGTTTGGGGTTTAAGTTTTAGGGTTTTCAATACTTTTATGGACTAAATTGGAATGTTTGGTAGATTTTTGGGACACTTTACAATTTTATTTTTTGGATTTGAGACTAAAATGAATGAAGATGATGAAAAAGAGGGGGACATGAAAATAATGAGATAAGAATGGGTGAGTAAAAATTATTATTTTTTTTTTCTGAAAAAAATATGACTAGGGGACCAATTTGAATTTTGAAGGAAATGTTTTTTTTTAAGTATTAATGCTTACGTGGCATATTCTATTTCAGTCCATTTCATCTTATTTTGCCATATCATGATTCTAGTCACTATGCGACGTCATACTTAACGACTAAATATGGATGGAATTCACCAAGAGACTAACGGTGGAACCTTTTGAGAAGTTATGAGACCAAAATTGCAACAAAAAAGGTTATGAGACCAAAATGAAACCTTTGTCATAGTTATGGGACCAAAATTGCAACAAAAAAAGTTATGGGACCAAAATGAAAGCTTTGTCATAGTTATGGGACCAAAAGTGCAACAAAAAAAGTTGTAGGACCAAAATGAAACCTTTGTCATATTTATGGGACCAAAAGTGCACTTAAGCCTAAATAAAATAAAGCCTCACCCCTAAGCCTTGGCCTCGCCGTCTACGACGTTCGTTGCCCCAGGAAGTTTCTACACACTCATCAGATTCATCTCAATCCGACGATTCTCCCTACTCTTATAGCCTTATTTGCCACACCATCCATTAGGTCAGTTCCCGCCTTTCTTTTGTTCTCTGCACGTCCACTTTCGCATTTTGCACACGCTAGGCTACTCCCCTTTTCGCTTTTCTTCTTGCCGCTTTGTGGATTTCGTACGTAATTTGTATATATTATAGCTCATGCTGCTCCTTTGTTTACTGGGAATGGTACTTTTCTTGATTACTTGTCTTGCTTACAACTCCATTTTGCATCTCTTTTATTTTTATTTCCTTTAATTTTGGTGAGAAAATATAAGTAAAACAATCTGACTTGTGAGCTGACCCATTTAGCCTACTAGACTGTTGGATTGGTTATGGACTCATTAATAATAATTCCTGGAATTGGAAGTACTAGAACTTTTTTTGAAGTGTGAAACTACAAAGCAGACAAAAAGATCATTTTCATCTTGGAATCCTCCTCCCTATTCCTCTGAGCTCATTTTTCTGTGTTGTCATTTGCAGATAAAGAACCCAAACTAATTCTTTGTAATTTCAAGACATGGGGGAAAACAAACGAAAGAGAGGACGCAAACCCAAAAATCCTGCTGCTGAAACCCTAGACTTCTCCACTGCTGGTTCTGCCCCTAACACTAACAACCCTTCTGCTAAGGATGATGTCTTCTCTGTTGGTAATGTCGAACTGATTGATACCACCGCCTCTCCAAGCCATTGCCGCCGCCGTGGACGACTGAAGAAGTCAACCAATCACTCTAAGAAGCCTGATAAGCCTCCTGTTATTTCTACAGCTAGACGGGTCACCCGTGCCGTTGACAACGATGGCGATTTCCTGGTTCCCAATGACATAGGCGGTTCTCTAGCAATGACAGTGGCCATGGAAGCTGACCCCACATGGGAGACTGTTTCAGACAGGGTGGTGCCAGCAATGGACTCTGTTGTTAAGGTGTTTTGTGTGCATACAGAACCTAATTTCTCACTGCCATGGCAGAGGAAAAGACAATATAGCTCCAGCAGTAGCGGTTTTGTTATTTCAGGGAGGAGGGTGCTCACTAATGCCCATTCAGTCGAGCACTACACCCAAGTTAAGCTAAAGAAACGTGGCTCTGATACCAAATACTTGGCCACAGTGCTTGCCATTGGGACTGAGTGTGACATTGGTATATGTTTTCTCTTGAAATTTATTTTTAACCTTTCGTTCTATATTGATTGCATTTAAAGTTTAGATTTGATTTGAAGTCATTTTATGTTGGAGAGGAGATTTAGGTGGATTTAACATTTATGGTCTAGGGATGCCATCTAATTAATTAAGATGTGCACAATAGGTTTTGGGATGTGAAGATTCTTAGGAGTTCTGTCCTACATGTTTTAAGTTCCTTATTATTCCCGGATACACAGTTCCTTCAATTTCATGCACATCATTTTATCAGTGATGACCAATTTGGATATTGACAATGCTAAGGTTAGCAGAATGACTAAAGGAATGGAATTGTAAAACAATGAATACAGCTATTTTCTGAAAATTCTGGGAGGAATTCAACCTTAAAAATATCATGAAGGAGGTCTCGTACTAATAAGTCTAGTACCAATTAAATTAATGCACTTGATGTTACACTTGCAGCCATGCTTACCGTTGAAGATGATGAATTCTGGCAAGGGATGTCACCTGTAGAGTTTGGGGAGTTGCCCACACTACAAGATGCAGTTATTGTTGTTGGCTACCCAATTGGTGGAGACACTATTTCAGTGACTAGTGGTGTTGTATCACGCATTGAGATTCTCTCATATGTTCATGGTTCCACCGAACTTCTAGGTTTACAGGTTAGATTGAGATGACTGGCCTCTACCCTATGAAGCAAGGCATTTTAACATTTCAAACTTCAAAATGTATGAAAAATGACATGGTGCATGTCTACACACACATACACATTCAGTGACATACATCCTAAAAAACCTTAATTGGAATTATCCTATATTAAAAGATAAACTGAAGGAAAATGATTGTAAAATGAAACTATCATTCAAATAACCCATCTACTAGGAAAAAGAAAAATTAGAAAAGAACTTCTATTATCTTATCAAGAGGGATTACTTGTCTCTCGTTCTAAGTATTTTTTTGGTCTTTTTTGGTGGGTTCCAGATGTGTTAACTCATGTCCAAGCTGAAAGAATAATTCATTTCATATTTTAATTTTAAGATTTTGACACGTGTATCTAAAATGTATTGGTTGTGTTTTCGGGGGGCAGTCTTGGCTTTTAATGCATGTTTGACACATTGACTTGGCTGAAAATAAATGTGTCAGTGATTTGTAGACTGCCTATATCTTTTAGTTTTCTTCATTTAAAATTTTCTAATTGTTGTCATGGTTGTTTTTTACAGATAGATGCTGCTATAAACTCTGGTAATTCCGGTGGGCCTGCATTTAATGATAAAGGAAACTGTGTGGGAATTGCATTTCAGTCCCTTAAGCATGAAGACGTGGAGAAAATCGGTTATGTCATTCCAACACCAGTTATCATGCATTTCATCGATGATTATGAGAAGAATGGAGCATATACAGGTATTATGTCATGGTGGCTGGTGATATGTATTAAGATGTAAATCTCACTTTTACAAGCTGTTATCTGAGCATGGTAAAATGGCTACAGAAGTTTTAATAGAATTGTTCTTTCTTTCTGTGTCTGCTGCCAGGATTCCCTATTCTTGGGGTTGAGTGGCAGAAAATGGAAAATCCTGATTTACGAATGGCAATGGGCATGAGATCTGATCAGAAGGGTGTACGTATTAGAAGAATTGATCCAACTGCTCCAGAGTCCAATGTTTTGAAACCATCAGATGTTATCCTAAGCTTTGATGGGATTGATATTGCCAATGATGGGACAGGTAAGTGGATATTTCCCAGCTTTGTTATACAATTATACATATAAAGTGCACTGGGAGAACTTGCAAATGCCTTGGAAGATTAGTTGTTGAAAGTTGATGGATTTAATTTCTCAAATCTAGGCCTTTTGTGTATCATTCATCATTGGGATTGGGTATTTATAGGGTAGGTTTTGCTATACGATAACTGATTTTGGATTAGAATAAAAAAGAAGAGAAAGAAAACTCTACCTTCTTTCTAAATATAAATGCTTGATCATTTCTTGATCTTACTGCAGTCTAACAAAAAATCATTAGTTATCTTGGTGCTTTGATCCACTTCCCTTGAGTGTGTTTAAGTAGCAGTGGTGGAATATCTTCTTTAATTAATCATCTCCCTTGCGGCTGATATGAGATGTACAAAATATAATGCCTGTCATGACCTTCCTCAATACAGGACTAGATAACCAGTGAATTTGACATTCTTAATTCCTCAAGTACTATATGAGAGTTTACCTATGAGCAATATCTGATAATTATGACAGATGGGACTATAAATTTTGATCCAACCACTTGTGCACACATGATATTTCTACTTATCTTAATCTCTCATTGCTTTATAATTCCAATTATAGTGTTGGAAGTCCAGTTGTTTGTTATGTAGTGCTTCACACAGTTGTCGGTTTTTTCAGTTCCATTTCGCGATGGTGAACGCATTGGTTTCAGTTATCTTATATCCCAGAAATACACTGGGGATATTGGAGTAATCAGAGTATTGCGGAATTCAGAAATTCTCAAATTTAGCATTAAACTTGGTAGTCACAAAAGACTCATTCCAGCACACAGCAAGGGCAGGCCTCCCTCATACTATATCATTGCAGGATTTGTTTTTACAACTGTTTCAGTTCCATATCTTCGTTCTGAGGTTTGTAGTTGATTCATCATCCTATACTTTCTCAGTTCATCCTATTGCATGTGTTGTTTGGCAATGTCATTTTTTTATTATTATGTATATTTTCTTGTCTTCTTGGTTTTATTGTTTGACATGCTATCTAGTGCCTGATAGTTCTGTAGTCTGGAAAAACTTAGGCTGACCTGACAATGGAAGATGATCCACTATCTTCATGAAACTGGAGTGTTATCATAATTGCTAAGGAGGTTGTTGGGTTGTGTGAGAAATTTAATGCCATTTGTTAAATCTACAATTATTCATGCTCGAGTGAGAGATTGATCTGTGCTTGTGAATTTGTAGTAGTGTTTTCAAGAACAAATTAATGGTGTAATTTATATATCATCAGCTATATGAATCATGATTTGCTATCTGCTGTTCTTAGAAATCCCATAATGTTTGATTAGCTGCAATAATGTTTTGGTTTTTGAAACTTTATAATCACTTTCTGGCTTATGACAGGGCAGTTTAATTTCTGTTTCTCTCCTCTAACCTTGTCATTCTCTTGACTTATGGCATGAATTTTAGGACTTGTAGCTTTCTCAATTAGTCTCCTGTAATTCTGAAACACCATATTTCATTTATACAACCTTTATTTTTCAATATATTACATGGAGTCATGAATTTCCAACCTTTTTGTTAATGTACGAACAGTATGGAAAGGATTATGAGTATGAAGCTCCTGTCAAGCTTTTGGATAAACTGCTACACTCATTGCCACTATCACCGGATGAGCAACTTGTTGTGGTCTCTCAGGTACTCTCTCAGACACTGTCTCTTGCACTTTTCTGCTGTTTCTGTGAAATTTCTGAAGAAGTTGGGTGATCTTTTTGACATATTTCAGGTTTTGGTAGCTGATATAAATATTGGATATGAAGATATTGTTAACACTCAGGTTAGTTATTGTCTATTCATTTTTTTTTTGTTTGGACCACTCAACCCTTCATTATCATTGTTTCCACCTACATGTGAAGGTACTTGCTTTTAATGGTAAACCCATTAAAAATCTAAAGAGCTTAGCAAGCATGGTAGAGAGCTGCAATGATGAATATCTAAAATTTGATCTAGAATATGATCAGGTGCCTTCTCCATCCCTCCTCCTACTTTGAGTGTTTGTGTAAAACATGGCGTTTTATTAACTAACTGTCTCCATGCAGATAGTGGTCCTTCGCATGGCGACTGCAAAAGCGGCCACTCTAGATATTCTTGCAACACACTGCATTCCGTCAGCAATGTCGGACGATCTGAAGTAATGAATTGGAACACAAGTAGGTAGACTGTGCATCTAGAATTCTATATTGCACTTTAGTGGGAGGAACCCTATCATACACTTTTGACATCTTTTGTTTAAGAAACTTGCAGATGTGTAGGCCTGTAGGATGATGGACATGCTAACCCTTTGTTTATAGGTAGAGTGTTTCATAGGCGTTAATATTTTTTGAGAATGGTAGAACGCCTGTGTTTATGGAATTGGCTGAAAGATTCCAAAGCTGGATGTATAATTGATCTTTTGATTTTGTTCCTTTACATTTTCCTGTTATAAAATGTGTGGAAGATGAGAAATGCAAACGGTGCCTTTACCTCTACTCTTGATGTATATAGGGTTTTAGTCTTTAAAATCTTTAGGAGCTCGAGCTGTCAATTTTATTTGGTTTGTGGAATTGAAAATGTCCGAAATGGTTAATGCTTCTCACTTAAAAAAAACTTATAATATTGTACATTCTTGAAACCTTGCCAAATTCTACAGTTCAAAAGTGACCGATGTATTTAATCACACGCAGGTCCAAATCATAAATCTCCATATATATATATATTAAGGAGTAAGCTAATTGAGTTATGCTACTGAATGTTTTTAGGAGGAAGAGGGCATAGAGTATCAAGTCTTGTTAACAATTTGTTAAAAGAAGGGATCATTTTGTATGAATTGAAACTATAGAAGCTGTGCGAACATGTTTTTTAAATTCTTTACAGAGGTTAACATAATTTACTCAAAACAAACCTTTCCTGGTCTCTGTTGCCTTGCCCTTTTTAAAATATATTTATTAGTGTGTGGGTTTTTTTTTTGGATAAAATTTTCTATACTACTATATATGCTCTTATCTTATGTTTACTGATAGAGAAGTAGCAACAAATGTCAATAGTCATTGCCAATTTTGACAACTATATCTTTAGAGACCAAATAGGAGATAGTTCTGAATCAAGTAATTGGCTGTGAGACTATTATTTGTCACACTTTATAAGAATTTTAACCATGACTTACATAACAATTTCATGTGGATCTTAGAGATACACAAATTTATCTGTTCAAAACAGCTGTTTACATAAATTTTTTTATTGAATTTATAATTCAAGGTTTAAAAGTAATTTAACAGTTACACATATCTTTTTACATTTTATTGATTTTTTCCTGAATAAAATATCTTAAATATCTTTTTGCAAGATCTCATTTTATATCCCTTTTTTTAAATAAATGTTGGTGTAGTAAGAATAAAATAAAACTAATCTCATTATTCAAAGAATTTTAATACCTTTAAAACATATAAAAAAATCATTTAAACAAACAAAAAAAAATTGTAAGTATCTATTTTTTTCTTTTATATATAAATATATATCATCTATTTTAATTTTAAAAAGATAATCAAAATATTATTCATAATAATTTAATATATATATGTATGAAAAATTTGAAAAACAAAATTAAAAATTAGCATAGAATTTGAATACAAAAAAAATACTTTTACCTACAATTTTATTCTTAATAATTTTATAATAATGGTCTGCCAAGTATTCACTCCTCAGTCCTTTTGGGCGAATAAGAGGACCAAAGCCCAAGCCGAAGCCCAAAAAAAGGCCCAAAGAGGAGAGTGTTGGCCACGTGTAAGTTAATAGAAAGAGATACGTCAACGTTAAAACGAAAGGGTTATAATCAGCCGTGGCGCGCCTTCGTTAATGTTAATTCCCACCTCTCCAAATCTAATTTTGTTGAGTTGGGCATTCAATTCAATCGAATCTCTCTCTCTCTCTGCGTTTGCTTCGCTTCTTCCATTTCCATTCATTCTCATTCATTTTCTCACTCTCACTCTCACCTCTCTTCGTCTTCGTCATTCTCTTCCATTTTGATTCTCAATTGCCTATGGAAAAGATGGGTGCTGATAATGATCGCACTTTGGAGGAATTTTTCCCAGAGCAGAAGCGCGTCAGAAACCCTCTTGTCCCCATTGGTAATATTCCTTCTCCACACTTATTAATGCTTCCCGTCTTGTTTTTTCATTCCATTGTTGTATTCTATGTGGTCTGTTCAAATTGGTTTGATCGAGAGAAGGAGGAATTGTAAGTGCTGGATCTTGAGAATATGGGAGGTTTTTGGATTGGATTTGAGAGGGGTTCAAATTCTAAAATGTGCTTAGTTTTTGATGGAGCTCTTTGCTTGATTTACTTTGCGGTTGTTGAGGAATTCAATGTGGCAGGGAAACCACTTAGGCTCCGTTTGGTAGGGAGGAGATGACTTTTACAAAGGGCACGGTTTTCAAGATTTTCATGTGTTTGGTATGGTAATTTGAGCTATGTAAAGTGGATTACAATGTAAAGGGCTTTACATTACATAGGCCATTTTTCTTTACTTCACATTTCTGATGTAATCCAAGTCTACCTAGGGAATTATGGTAGAATTCCTAATTTGCCCCTCTCACTCCCATCTCATCTCCTCCCCAAATGGTGAACGGCGGCGGCGGCGGCGGTGCACGGCGGCGCCGACCACCGTGGACGGTGGCTCCGACCACCGTTCACGGCGGCGCCGACCACCGTGCACGGCGGCGCCGACCACCGTGGACCACCGTGCACGGCGGCTCCGACCACCGTGGACCACCGTGCACGGCGGCTCCGACCACCGTGGACCACCGTGGACGGCGGCGCCGGCCACCGTGGACGGCGGTGGTCGGCGGCGGCGGCGGCAGTCTGGTGGTAGTTATGGGAAGGGCATTTTTGTCATTTTTTTTTATATCTATTTTACTTTCCTTCTCATACCTTTTTATACCAAACACTTTCGATCTTTACCTACTTTACATTCCCTCAACTACTTTTCCTTTCCCTCACAATTTTTCCCTTGTAAAACCCTTTCCTTTACATACCCAAAAGGGTACCAAACGGAGCCTTAGCTGTTTCTGAGTTATAAGCTTATTGATTTTTATTAAGAAATTCAAATCTGGATTTAAACATAATCTGCTTTGCTACGGGTTTAATTTTCCATCCCTATGGATGATGCGTTCCCTTCTCTTGAAGCCTAAATTTGCTTTGATCGAGAGTATCAATTGTATGGCCTTGTTTAAAAATAAAAATATTGCTAGAGGTTCTCTGCCAATGCAAGAGGTTATGCTTGAAACTTAGCAACTTAAGATGTGATAAACCGGTTTACTTGGTTGCTGACTATTGGACGCTAATTGATTTAGAAAATGGATCACAAATCAAGGTGGAAATGGTATTAACTCTGCCAAATTCTCAATACTGACATTTCAGATGTGAACTTATGGTGTAAATAATGAAATTCTAATGGATGGAATTTTCAATTTTCTCTTTCTGATTGATGCCATCTTCCATCCTGCATGTAAATATGTGAAAGACATTCTCTTGTTTTGGTTTGTGTTAAATTGAGATTTTGCTTGCTATATGCAACCAAATTGTTCTTCTTAGTATCCTTTAATCTTTTTTGGGATCTCGTTGATCAGAGCTCCTTAATTTAGTCTTTAGCTGACCTTGCTGTGTTAATTGTAGGTGCACTTATTACTGCCGGTGTGCTTACTGCTGGCTTAATCAGTTTTAGAAATGGAAATTCTAACTTGGGTCAGAAGTTAATGAGGGCCCGTGTGGTTGTCCAAGGTGCTACAGTGGCGCTTATGGTTGGGACTGCATACTATTATGGAGATAATCCTTGGCAATCAAAATAAACTCTGTAGACTGTAGTGTTTTCTTTCCTGGTGATCTTTATCTATTTGGTTGAATGTTCAAATTGATCCTATATATATAGGTAATAGGTCAAATTTCATTTTGGATTGCAGACATAAAACACCAATTTGAGCATTCAATCTTATCTATTTTGTGTAACGTGGAATATGGTCATTGAAGGACCAAAATCCTTGCCCACATCTTTCTTGGAGACTTTCTTGAGAATGCATAGTTATACACAGTTGAATGCATATCAGTGTACTCTGATCTGCAATTCATTCAATAATATAATCCTACCATGATATACTGGTGCTATCTGGATGTAAGTACCCTGAAATTGAGGGCCAATATGGCAAGATAATTAATATCTTTACCTTGAAGCATTTTGACTGATATGTGTGGTTGTTCTGAGGGAGAATGTGTACAACATCTAAGACATTGTGATTAGGCGTCTATGCTGTTATCATGATTGATTAAGGACCCAAAATGGATCAATGCTCAAACAATGTGTCATATTGCCTATTTGAAATGTAGCTGCAAAGTTTCATTCTGTTATGCTACTGTATGCTTTTAGGAGGAATTGAAGAGGGCATAGAGCAAAAGTTTTGTTAACAGTTTGTAAAAAGAAGGGATCATTATGTATGAATTAAAACTATAGAAGGTGTGAGTACATGTTCTCAAAAATCTTTACCGAGGTTAACATAATTTACTCTGAACAAACTTTTCCTAATATCTGTTGCCTTTTACCTTTTTTATACTGGCAAATAACCAATGAAAGCCTCTAGGATTTGATGTTTTAATGTATAAAACGGATTGATGAGAGATCCAGCCGTAGATGACATCAAATAGTTAAACAAATTATTGCATCTCTTTACCTAAATTTCTGTAACCAAAAAATAAAAAATAAAAATACAATCGATTTGTGAGAAAATAAGATTAATTTTGGTTCACAATTCAACCTCGCTTTATGACCAACTCTGACTATTTTGACTTTTTAGATATCACATTTCCCCTTATTTCTCCATTTTCAAGTAACCAAGCTAATTAAATAATAAAAAAAGTAACAAAGCTAATTATTTAACTTTTTTTTCCCTCATCGAACTAACTACTCTAGTTCGAATTCAATTTTGTTAATTATAAAATTAATAGAAAAAATCACAGATAAAATGAATCTCTTAAATCAATAAAGAATGAATAATTTAGCTTCTAGTTTACGCAAAAAATCTGTTACACCATAAAAGTGTAAAAAAAATTGATACCGTACTAGCTTGGGTAGATTACATCCTTTGAAAAAAATTCTAAGAATTTATTGGGGAAATTACACTTTGATATCTTGCTCTTTCACATTTTGGTACTCTGTTTTTTTCAAAAATAATATTTTGGTATCATGTTTTTTGCACCATTAACATTTTGGTACCCTATTCTATGGACTGATTTCACTTTAGTACCATGTTCTTTTATAATTTGTTATCCTATTCTATTTTCTTTAGGGTACTAAAGTGTTGCTTTTAAAAAAAAAGGTATTAAAGTGTTAACGGTGCAAAAAATAGGGTATCAAAATGTTAACAGTGCAAAGAATAAGGTACCAAAGTAAAATCGATCTACAAAACAGAATATGTAAGGATAATTTACCTTTAAATTTTGAAGGCTTAATTTTTATACCATTTAATGTAGATGAACGGAATATGGCGAAACTTGGTCGCTACGTCGCCTTAACGTATAGCACGTGCCATATCTCCCATTCGACATTCATCGCTTTGCTTGCTTATTGCTTTGCCACACCACCACCCTTGACTCCCTATTTCAATCCCTTTATACCATTTTTTTTCTTTTGGGTACAAATACAATCAATATCTTTTTTACACATTTCGTTATCGATTTTTTAGACTTCTGATTCCTTTCGTTTACTCTCTGATCAGAAGCCAATCGTCAAACGTCAAAGGTTTCCCACCATTCTTATCGCCAGATTTTAGTGTCACTTGTAAGATACCGATCGCGATTTCTTGTCTATTTCATCTGGGTTTTTTTTTTGCGGTGATTCAAGCATTGTTAACATTGTCCAATATATATTTTTTTCTCTTTGATTTTGGCCCCTGATCTTTACATCACAATCTATGTAACTTGTTTAAACAGGGTATGATAAACCGCATTGGTATTGCTCGTTGTTTATTACAGTATGGATATCGAATTCCATATCTGGATTTTTCTTATTTGCCTTGTTGGTTGCTGAAAGCTGATCGACGCATGCTTAGAAATATGGGTTTTAGTCTCTGTTAGGAATCGAAGTTGTCGTCTGGAGAAGATTTGAACTTTTGCAATTTGTGCCTATTTAACTTGTATTTGTGTACTGAGTACCCACATTGTGAATCGCGCATTTTGTGTATGAAATTAGAGATTAAAGCATTACCTCATCAGTTATTTCTTTGTCTTATGAGGATGTATTAGTAGGCAATATCCTCTACAATATCTTTTAACTCCCTTTTTTAAAATCAATTTGTGAAGATTTTGAGCATTACCAATCCCTTCCATAGTCTGAAACATATAATTTTCTGTTGTTCTCTATTTATTTTGAGACTGAAATTCTTAGGATTATAATAAAGATTTTTGAAACTAAGTTTAATGTTTGTTAGAATGCCTTTTTTACTTTGTTCTGTATAGGTTGATTCATCTTAGTGTGTGGAAATCTTTGGTTTGCTTTATTTCAAGTTATGTTCAGTCCCTATATATCTAAATGTTATTCCATATTTGTGAATGAATTTCTAGATTATATTATTCAATATCTTGTCCTATGCATGTAACTATTGTCTGTCATCTAATGATGTCAAAGTGTCAATTGACTTATGCTGATTCTAATATAAAGATTCAATCGGTAGGCCCAATTGCAATGTGGTATGTTGATGGTCATAACAGCTTACTTTTCCCCCATTATTTTCTCATCATATGATGTCTTTGTTTTCTGATATGGTTTCTTTTTATGAATTAATAGATACACTTGTGATCCTGATTTTGACATCAAATCAGTTCCAAGGTTACTTAAACTTGAGTTTTCTGCTGCACTGTCCTCATATATCAGCATCTTTTGGGTCTGTGGGAAACGTGGTATGTGTGATTCATAGATATTGAGTTATTTGAACATGTCCCCTATCCCTTTTTCAATTTAATGGATTTGTAGAGTTTATGGGCTGCAAGATGAAAGTAACTCTTGATTTAGAACCTTTCATTTTGGGAAAGACAATGACAATAGAAGTATGTTTTGATATATCTACCCTTGGCTTGAAGCTAACATTTCTTTAACTTCCATGTAGTGAGTTGAAATAAGTGATCTGTTCAAATCAAAATGTCGTCTCCAAGTAAGAGAAGAGATATGGATGTAATGAAACTGTAAGTAAATTGTAAATTGTTTTATTGTCTGTTCATAAATATGTACTTGTATGCTTTGAAATAATTCTTAAACGGCAGTTTAGTTGATGAAATTGGTTCACTACCAAATCATTTGTTTGTATCAGGTTATGGTTTATACTTGTTGTGTGGTGGTGAAGAAGCACTTTTTGCATGTTGATATGGTAGCAGTCCTTTTCTATTTATGGAGTTCTTGTTTGATCCTGAATCCAAGTTCGTAATATTGATAAATTTTTCTTAGGTTATTAAAAGAATTTATAGTTTCTACATTTGATGACCAGTGGTCTTGATAGTTTTGCACCTTCTTGTTTTTTCTACCTTAACAAAAAAAGTAATCCAGATTTATTAAACACACAAGAAAAGCAAAATAAGTACAGAATAAGACTTGGCAGTTTATGTCAAATAAATCAGCATGCAAGTGTATTGATAAACACTGCTTATATTTATAAATCATAAATCAGTTATTTAGTGTGTCGTTCTTTTTTGTCTGAAGGGTGAAATCATTTTTGCTATCATGTTCCTCTTTTGAACTATAAACTCATTATAAAATGATGCTCCTTGCAAAACAAAATACAAGTTTAAGTCTTACCTACATCTGATGTTCTTTTTTTGACACATTACAATTGTAGGTACATCATTAAATTGGTAATATGCAATATTGGCGTAATATATTGCTCGTTGACTTTGACATCATGATTATTGTTTCATGAATAGACAGACTAAATTTATATTTGCTAAATTTAATGTCTAGAATAGCCAATGTTTTCATCTGCATGAGATATTGACAATTTTCACTGTCATATTTCTCAGTTACCATGTTTTTTTTTTTCAGGATGATGAGTGATTATAGCGTGGAGACAGTAAATGATGGACTTAATGAATTCAATGTGGAATTTCATGGCCCAAAAGAAAGTACAGTTGACAACTTGATGTTCTATCACTAACTTTGTTATGACATTGATGAAACTGCATATGCAAGTTTACTTCTTTTTTTTTTTTGATGACTGACATGCACACTGTCTATCAATTACTTGTAAGAGGAAGACTTCCCTTTTTCCGAAAAAGAGAGAGGAAAAAAGGGCTTTAGGCATTTATTGTTAAATCTCGAATCAGCACTATTTTTAACATGATTTCCCTATATCTAAAATGGATAATCTATTTCTACCAAAAAACAAATGGATAATTTATGAGAAGCCTAATTTCTTGTTAGTCAGTTCATAATATTATGTATCAAACATGATGGTTGCAGGTCTTTATGAAGGTGGAGTTTGGAAAATTCGTGTTGAGCTTCCGGATGCTTATCCTTACAAATCCCCTTCTATTGGTTTTGTGAACAAGATATTCCACCCAAATGTCGATGAGCTGTAAGCAACCTATTTTCTGTTAAGCAATCTTTATTATGCTTTATTATTATTATTATTATTATTATTATTATTATTATTATTATCATCAAGATTTTGTTTTTGTATATGTAAGAGCAAAATGAAATTACTTAGACTATTGAGTAACAGCAACAAATTGTTATTCAACGGCATAAATTTGTTCTGACATGGACCATGTCTAACTTTGCTTTGTCCATTTCAACTGCAGATCTGGTTCTGTGTGCTTGGATGTTATTAACCAATCCTGGAGTCCAATGTTTGGTAATTATTAATTTTAGGCTGTTCATCATAAAATCTTCAAGTCTTTGGCGTTTGCAGCTTTCCATGGTTTTTCATCCTTGTATATATAGCATACACGGACGTTGCCTTATCCTAATAATCTGATTTCCTCATACTTTTTTTTTGAAAAAAGAAAATTATAAATTACCTGTTTCTTTTGTTGTTTTATTTTTGTTTTCAGATCTTCTAAACATCTTCGAAGTTTTTCTTCCACAACTCTTGCTTTATCCAAATCCTTCAGACCCTCTCAATGGCGACGCAGCTTCATTAATGATGAAGGATCGAAAGCTGTATGATCAAAAAGTTAAAGGTGAGGAAATCTTGTGAAGCAGTGTCTATGATCTCAATTATTGTGATTCATAAAAAAACAAGGTGCTTTAATTCCCTAATTGCCAATCGACTGGGATTTGGGTTCTTCAGTAGTAGACCATTTTCTCTTGTCATAATAAAACCCATCCTTAAGGTTTAACTCCATACTTTAGAGTCTTACACACGAAGATTCTCTGATTTGGTCATCTTAAAGACTCTCATTGCATTGGTTAAGATTAAAGATACTTTCCCCTAATTTTGGTTGAGTGGAAGAAGCCAAGTTTATAATGAAAAAGTATATATGAAATATTATTGTTCTCTTGTGGCAGAGTATTGTGATAGATATGCCAAGAAGGAAAACATAAGCAACTCAACAGCTGATGAAGAAAGTGAAGATGAGGAGGATATTAGTGAAGAGGAAAGTGCATCAAGTGATGATGAAATCCCTGGCCATGCTGATCCTTGAAAGAACTTGGGTGGTCTTAGCTGTAGACCTCTTAGAAGACATGAATATATTCTCTTTTCTTTTCTTGCCTGTAAAATCACAATTCTGATTCATATACTGAATTAATCAATTAGGCCATATTTCAATGGACTGGAAACTTGTATAATCTGTAAGTTTAAAAGTTAACTATGTCGTGCATTTTCTGACATTGTTCTATTATGTTTACATTATAGTGTCATTGAAAAACAATTAACAGAACAAGAGGCTGTTCACTACTGGACAACCATTATTTATAGGTCAGATTTTCTTTTTGATCCTCAAATATTTTTTATTTATTCCACCATTAGTCTAAAATGTGATTTCATTTTCATTTAATTTTTACCGTCATCTTTGACTTGGGTAGTTGAAATAGACTATTAATCTCTCATATGTGTCTTAATAAATAAGTTGGTAGAGAGAGAAAAATATTTCTGTTTATACCCAAATTGAAAATAAATTTGTGATTATTTTTCTTTCTGAGAAGCTAAGGGCCTGATTGGTTTAAGAAAATGTTTTTTGTTTTCATTTTCTTTTTCCATTTCTGGAATTCTATTTTCATTTCAAAATTTTCAATATTTAAGAAATTTGTTTGTTTTATAAAGTCAAAAAATTGTTTTCATTCATATTTAAATTATGTTAACTTGAGGAACGCTAATTTTTATATGTTTTTAAGTTTGATTATAACTAAATGATGATATTAACATGATTAAATAGTTTACTTTTGTGTAATGTTGCGAAATATTATAAGTTTGTTTTTGAAAATACTGGAAATGTCTTTTTGACGTTTCCTGTTTTCAGCCTGTTTCAGGAAATGTTTTTAGAAAATATTTCCAAAAAAACTGTACAAAACACGTTTTCAGTCATATTTCCTGTTTTCATTTTTTTTTTCTTTCTTTGTTAATTCACATAATATGACACGTACGAGAGATAAATTGTCAAGGTTGAGGGTCTAGCTTAGAAATAATGGTAGAAATCATACCGTTTTAGACTACTAGTAAAACTAGTAGAAAAATTTTAGGACCAAAACATAATTTATCTTATAATTGGATGACCAAAATGAGGTTTAAACATATTTTAGTGACCATGGCAAGTGAGAAGTGACAACATTATCTTTATAGTTTCACATGTCAACATATACTTCTTCCAGGAACATATAATACTTGTAGTGTCCCAGAGGGTTATTGATTCAGAAAACATAAGTCTGGCCATGTCCCATACAATAGTAATAATAACAGAAAATCTATATTTTTACTGACGAGTTATTTTTTCCCCCTAACATATTGCGTGAGCATAGGCCATTCTTCTGATTTATCATTGAAGTTGTGAGTTGTGACGTCTTGCTTGCTGGTTGGAGATGAACAAAGAACGAACGACAGAATTGCCAAACCACTTCTAAAGTTAAGCAGCAATGCATAGTGTCATTGATCACCTGCTTTGGACACACATAATCATATGCAACATTTGGATGCCATGCGTGCAAAGAAAAGGAATTTGGGACCCCACCATCTAGTTTTGTCTTCCTTTGGGGTCTCTCTCTTGTACAAAATCAAAATGGACTCAAGGCTAAGGAGGCTCGTGAATATATCACACTTTTAACTCGCAAGTGTTTAAAAAAAAGGGTAAGGAATGAATCATTATAGTTTTTAGTTTTTACCCTCTTGACATTCAAAAATGGTTCTTTCTGCAAGCTGTGATCATGGCAAGATTGACGTGAAATGGCGTGATTAGTCGGGCACCACACAATGTGGCATTATTACTTGAAATGATTCTGATAGTGATCACTGTTTTAAAAGACAAGCCACGCAAACAAGTAGACAACTTTGTTACAATTAGATTGTGTGGAAAGGTCAATATTTTTAATCATTTGGTGTTTTCTTTTTTGTTGAGCAGTACAGTAATGTACACCTCTCTCTCTCTCTCTAATTTAGCCTTGCTAGATTTTCAAACCAGTTATATTATTATTTTGCAGAAAGCTACCATGCATCAATCCATTAGAGTACGAATTAGGAATTTCAAGACATGAATTCTCAATCAGGGACAACCTTACCTTCCAAGTATAATAACTGAAAAGTTTCATGTATAAATCCAACCAAACTTTCCTTTCTTATCAGGGCATATTCAAGTATTCAACAGCAACTAAATAATCAGAACGGTGAAGCATGTACTACTACTTCCTGTTTCTAGATTCTGTCACAGACTATCTGTTTTTAGAATAAAAGGAAATCTTGGGACAAGATCACATTACCCTTTCACTGCTAATTCATCTACAATTATGGTTTTGAAATATTTTACTTCATGCCCTTGGATATACATATTCTTAGTGGTGCACCTTTTTCTTGTGTGTGATACTTTATTTCTTTGGTCTACTTTGTGAAAACATAATAAACAGGTAGCCTATTGTTTAATGTGTGTGGTCATTATGGGCTAAATTATAGACCTCATGCTGGTGTCTCCTTGCATTAAAACTACTGCATATTATAAAAGAGAAAATTAACCATTTGGTCCCTAAATTTACTCAATTTTTTTAATTTAGTCCCCCTATACTTTCTAAATTGTTAAAGTTTAGTCTTTACTACTTAATTATATAATAATATTATTTTTCTAAAAAATAACTTATAAAATAAATAAATACAATATTGATTAATTCATTATATACTAATATCAATACTAATAAGATTAATATTAAAATTTTAAGAACTTAATATTAGGCTTTTATATAATTATTGATAACAGGCCAAAAAAAAATATAATTATTGATTATCTTAGTTAGTTCTAAATAAACATATATATGACAAATTTAAGATGTATGGATTAAAACTTAAAACATTCACAAAGTATAAGGACTAAATTAAAAATTTGGGCAAAGTATAGGACCAAATGATTAATTTTCTCTTACACAGTAAACAGTCTTCCACGGACCACGGTGGCTTCTGTGATTCAAAGAATCAAAAAGCATCCATTGGATGTGCTAGCTCTTCAATATCTCTCTTTCCCTCTAAGGAAAGAAAGAAACTTTCTCACTTTTTTTTGGCCAACAAAGAAACTTTCTCACTACATGAGAGAATTGTTTTCAGAACGTAACATTGATCAGCTAAAATGCAAAAAGGTGAGAGCTTGAAGTATTACACATCCCCTGAATCTCCTTACTCTTCTTCGTTCCAATCTCCTTACAACTATGAGAAAGAATCATCATCATCATCATCTTCATCTTCATCATCCATAAGCAAAATCAGCCCACTCATTCTTCTGGTCATAATAGTCCTAGCTCTCATCTTCTTCGTCTACGGTATCGTCCATTTGGTTCTATGGTTTCTGATGAAAACTCCATCATCCTCATCACCTTACCAATCATCCCACAGATTAACAACAACAGATCCCACGCGCGGAGCACGTGCACTTCAGAGACAGCTTCACCATCTCTTTCGCTTACACGATTCAGGATTACAGCAATCCTTAATAGACACTCTTCCTCTGTTCTTCTACGAGGATGTCGTTTTGATGGGTTCCAAAGAACCATTCGATTGTGCCGTTTGTCTCTGTGAATTCTCCCACCACGACAAGCTAAGGTTGTTGCCTATGTGTAGCCATGCCTTCCACATCGATTGCATAGACACGTGGCTCCTCTCGAACTCCACGTGTCCTCTTTGCAGAGCCACAGTTTCATCATCAAGTTCTGGCCTTTCCATGGAGAACCCATTATTCAGTGTTGAAAACTCGTGGGGTTTGAACAGAGATGAAGAAAATTATGCAAATGGGGTTTCTGATAGTGGGGAGGATCAAAATGGTGTAAAGAGGGTATTTTCAGTGAGACTTGGAAAGTTCAGAAACATTAATGGAGGAGTGGATGATGTTGAAGAAGAAGGAAGTAGTAATACTAATAGGGAAGCAAGGAGATGCTACTCAATGGGGTCATATCAGTATGTGGTGAGTGGATCAGATCTGCAAGTGGTGTTATTATCTGAAATTGCAGAGAAGAAGAATGAGGAGGAAGATAGAGGAAGGAAGATGATGATAGGAGAGAGAAGCAGAAGAGAGAGCTTCTCTGTTTCAAAGATATGGCTTTGGTCTAATAAGAGCAAGTTTCATTCTTCCTCTACTGCTGCTGCTGATTTTCCTTGATTATCAATGTGATTTTCATTGTTTCTATTATTCAGAATTGCTTCTCAATACAATAATCTTGCTTGCTGGTTTCAATATGCATAGATATGTTATGTATGTATGACTAATTCATAGTTGCTCTAGAGTAATATATATATATATATATATATTTGTTCTTTTCATATATATATCATTAGTTCATCACAGAATCACATATACTATTTGCTCAAAAAAAAAAAAATCACATACACCGACAGGCAAAAGTATTAATTTCGTCCCCAAACTTTACACCAACTGTCAATTTCGTCCCCAAACATTTTTCTGTCAACTTCGTCCCCAAACTTTACACAAGCTATCAATTTCATCCCCAATCTTTTTTTGCTGTCAATTTCGTCCCAAAACTTTACACCAACTGTTAATTTCGTCCCCGATCTTTCACATTTTCGTCAATTTTATCCTTTGACTAACTTCTTTTAATAAATTAACGACAAACTGCATCCTGTTTTTGAATATAAGTTAGGATTTGAGTTTTTTTTTTTCTATCAATTTTACATTATATATCGTTAGCTACATAGATTTTGTCGTCAATATTTAGCTAAAGTAAGAACAAAGGATAAAATTGACCAAAATGTGAAAGATTAGAGACGAAATTGACAGCAAAAAAATATTGGGAACGAAATTGACAGCATGTGTAAAGTTTAGGGACGAAATTGACAGCAAAAGAAGATTGAGGACAAAATTGACCGCAAGTGTAAAGTTTTGGGACGAAATGAGTACTTTTGCCATATACACATTATAACACTAATGTTTATGGTTTTTCTCTGGATATTGATAAAATTTTGAGATTTATGTAACATGATGTTTCTTTGCCGTGGAGGATAGGTATTCCGAAAGGGATTGAACTATCTGGGCTCTCCAATGTCGTAAATGGAAGTATTAATGATATATGTTTGGTTTATGAAAAAAGTTAATTTGTAAAAATGATCTTTTAAGAAATTCTGATATTATTGCATTCAAAAAGTAAATTTCTGAAAACAAAAAATATTATCGATCTTTTTGTGAAAATATTTAAAATGTCTTTAGGTATTAATTTTTATAGTCAATTAATTTAAAAACATATTTTTTTAAAAAATCATATCAAACATATTTTTTATTTTTTATAAAAATAGACCTTGAACTTTTTTGAAGGGGAGGGGGAACTTGAACTTGTATCTTTGTTTGTGGTTTGTTTAGGGCCTATTTGGGGAGCCTCCCGATCTCAATTCAATCTCATCATAGATGTTGAGATGAGATGATGTTGTAATGGGATAAGATGAAATGATGTATGTGTTTGGATGATTTGAGAGAAAATGATGTTAAATAGGGTGTGAAATTATATAAAAGAGTATCTAATGATTGTGGTTAGGTGAAATAGGTTGTTGGATTTATTTATTTTGTATAGGGGTATAAATGGTAAGAAATAATGAAATGAGATTGAGATATTGAGATGAGATGAGATGAAATGATAGATGTTTGTTGGTGGGTTGGATGAGATGATGTTGAGATTAGATACTCTTGGAAAGCGTGAGGATGAGATAAAAATATGTAAGATTCATCTAAAATAAATAAAATATTTAAGACTAATTTAAAATTACCTCATACATTTGGGACTAATTAGAAGTTTTGACTTTCTATATAAAATAATAATTTTTATACTAATATATATGTGAGAGAACGACGAGAAGTCTCCTCCCACATATAATATAGTATAGATAATTCAAAGATTCAACTTATTATTGAGACAAATTTAAAGGTAAAAAGAACTCCTAACAAAAAAAAACTTAGGCGGGTGAGATTTTTTTCCATATAGGCCAAAACTTCAAATTGATCCTTTATGTATGGGGTAGACTTCAAAATTGGTTGTTTATGTTTAATTTGTCTTAGATTGGTCTTACATATTTTTATAATTTCTCAAATTAGTTTCAAAAATTCTGAATGTAGTCATATCTCTCTCGTTTCAAGTTCAAATGCGACGAATTCAAAGCTGCGGGTTTCTTTTGACGAGTACTTTGGGACCATCAACAAACGAGGTCAAATTGATAATAAAAGTGAGTAACTCATTTCAGGGCTAAACAAACGAAATTGGTCATATTCTTTTCGTTTCAATTCTAAATACAACGAGTTCAAAATTATGTGCTAACTCTTAAAGAGTTCTTTCTCTATCCAATTGAGTTTGATAGCAAATAAGGTCAAATAATGTCTCGAAAGAAGGTTTGGGACCAATTTGAGAATTTATAAAAGCATATAAGATCAATCTAAAACAAATTAAACATAGGAGACCAATTTGAAATCCACCCTATTGATAAGTGACCAATTTGAGGTTTTAGCCTTTCATTTATTATTATTTTTGCCAAAAGTTACTAAAGTTTCCATTTTTCTTCAACTTTATAGTGAAGAAAGAAAAACAACAAAAGATAAAGGAAGGAGCTTGTGAAGGCCTCAAAGGAAAGTTTGAGTCATCGGTCTCTCTCACGCTCACACTCTTACTGAGTGTGTTTTCTTCTGTGCGTCATCTACGTATTTGACTTCTCTCTGAGACTCTGATTTCCCGTTTCTTCTTTTCCTCTCTTTCTTTTTTAGGCCAAACCGATTACTCCTCTTCTTCTTTAGCTAACACGGGCTTCCTTTGAGATTGAACACTCGTCTCACACTATCGTAACCCTTGCTTCCTTCTCTGACCAATGTCAACAATGGGTTCGCGAGAATCGCCCACAGTTCGTATCTCCAACATCCCACAGTCAGTAATAGCCAAAGACCTCTTAGAATTTCTGGAATCCATCACTGGTCCCGACTCTGTCTTCGCTCTCGAAATCATCACAGAGCGCAAGAACTGGAAGTCCCGAGGCTTCGGTCGCGTCCAATTCGCAGCACTCGACGCCAAAGCCCAGGTCCTATCCCTCTCTCTTCAGGACCGTCTCGTCTTCAAATCGCACTATCTTAAGGTCTCCGAAAGCCCAAACGACATCATCTTCAGGCCCGTCGACGCCAGAAACAGGGTCTACGGTGGGTTTTTGAATGCGGGCTTTATGAGTAGTGAGGATTGTATGAGTGTGTTGGAATCGTGGGAGGGTGTGAGAGGCTGGGTCATGCCTGAGAAGGAGAGGGTTGAGTTTTGGGTTTCGAAGGAAAAAGAGTGTTACAAATTGGAAATCATGTTTCAGGACATTTTGGAGGCTAATGGGTATTCTTCGCCAGATGGAAAACTGAATGCACTGCTTTTGAAGGTAGGTTTTACAACTGAAATTATCTATCTTTGCTAGTACTGGTATGGTTTCTGGCTAAAATGTGTTGCATTATAAGTCATTTTTATTATTAGCTCCTGTACTATCAAGTATAGATCCCAACACGGTCATATCAATTTAATATATTCTTGAAATTACAATATTTATTCTTGATAAATGACACAACACATGTCCACGTTAGTGTCTGTGTTTCTACTGGTATAATGAAACCTATAACTTTTATTATAGTTGTTTACTAGATTAGACCTCTTCCAATCTTTCTAAGGTGTCTTAATTTAAATTTTCGTTATATCCTTTTACAAAACTGCTTGCCTTTTTCGTCTTTTCAGCTCAAATATGGACCAAGGATTTATCAGAAAAAAGCTGGGCCAAATATAGCGTCAAAATTTACAGCTGATAGGTACCACTTTTGTAAGGAGGACTTTGAATTTGTTTGGGTGCGCACTACGGACTTCTCAGCTATGAAGTCAATTGGACACTCTACATCATTTTGTTGGGTCATTGAAGAAGAACCATTAGCTGCAGATATTTTTCACTGTTTCCCACATTACAGTGAAAATTTGAAGCAACTAAATCTAGATAGGGAAGACTTATGTTCTTCATCAGAAGTAGTTCCGCTCATAAAGTGTGGTTCCGATAAGAAGTTACCATATGAGATTCTTTTTCAACTCAATTCTCTTGTTCATACCCAGAAGATTAGTTTTGATTCAGTAGATGATGATTTGATTGATTTGTTAGGCGGCTTAAATGAAGAAACTGCTGCTATAGTTCTTCAGAAGTTGCACAACCTGAAATCCACTTGTTATGAACCCCTAAAATTTGTAAAGACTCAATTACACGTGTTAAGGTGTAACAGTAAAAGTATTCCACCGTCACCGCAGAGAAGGTTGACCGATAACAACATCATGAGTTGCCATAGGGCTTTGATTACTCCGTCAAAGATTTACTGTCTTGGTCCTGAGCTTGAAACATCTAATTATGTGGTAAAGAATTTTGCAAAGTATGCTTCAGACTTCATGAGAGTTACTTTTGTTGAAGAGGATTGGAGTAAGCTTCCAACTTCTGCAGTCTCCACTAGTATTCAAAAGGATGTCTTTTCAAAGTCTTTTAAAACTGAAATACATAAGCGGATTTTGACTATTTTGCAAGATGGGATTGTAATTGGAGCTAAAAAATTTGAATTTCTGGCCTATTCAGCTAGTCAACTTAGATCAAGTTCTGTTTGGATGTTTGCATCTAATGACAGTGTAAAAGCAGAAGACATTAGAGAATGGATGGGATGCTTCAAAGTGATTCCAAGTGTTTCTAAATGTGCAGCAAGGATGGGTCAGTTGTTCAGTTCTTCCAAGCAAACTCTTGAAGTGTCTGCGCGAGATGTGGAATTAATTCCAGAAATTGAAGTTACCTCTGATGGTACATACTATTGTTTCTCTGATGGTATTGGAAAAATTTCCCACTCTTTTGCAAGGCAAGTTGCTGAGAAGTGTAAATTAAAGCACATTCCATCGGCATTCCAAATTCGATATGGTGGATACAAGGGTGTAATTGCTGTTGATCATAGTTCCTTCCGGAAGCTATCATTGCGCAAAAATATGCGCAAGTTTGAATCCAAGAACACGATGCTAAATGTCACTAAATGGAGTGAGTCTATGCCCTGCTTTCTGAATCGAGAGATTATAATCTTGTTGTCTACCTTGGGAGTAAAAGATGAAGCATTTGAGGCATTACAAAATGAACAATTGTCTTTGCTGGGAAAAATGTTGACTGATAGCAAGGCTGCTTTGAGTGTTTTGGAGAGTTTAAGTGGTGCTGACTCCAAAAACATTCTGGTGAAAATGTTGCATCAAGGTTATGAACCAAATATTGAACCTTACTTATCAATGATGCTTAGGGCTCATTACGAGTACCAGTTGTCTGATTTGAAAAGTAGATGCCGAATATTTGTTCCCAAGGGTCGAATCTTACTTGGTTGCTTGGATGAAACTGGTCGATTAAATTATGGCCAAGTATATGTCCGTATAACCATGACAAAAACTGAGCTTGAATGTGGAGATGAAAGCTTAAGGAAAGTGGATGAGAGCACGGGCGTGATAGTGGGGAAGGTGGTTGTGACAAAAAATCCTTGTCTTCACCCAGGAGACATCAGAGTCCTTGATGCTATCTATGATGCTGAATTAGAGGAAAACGATATGAGGGATTGCCTTGTCTTCCCACAAAAAGGACATAGGTATTTAAGCATTTGATCACTTTTATAACTGCATTTGCTTAAGGTGGAATTATTACACTTCTTAATTTTTTAGTCTTCAGTCATGATTTGCTGTCACTTGTCAACTACTGTGAATCCTGAATCTTTTTCTAGCAATAGGGAAATTTTAAAGGGGAAAAAAGGAAAAGAAAAGAAAACTTTTTGCTTCATAAAATTAGCTGAATGTGGTTAGCTAGAGGCAATTGCTTGTGTTTCAGACTTACACAACATCTTACATTGACTCAAAATATGCTATTGCCGTCCTTGAAAAGACTTGCAACTTTTTTTCCTATTGCTTGTTTTTATTCTCTTCAGACCTCATGGATTTGCTTCATTACTGTCATTCCCTATGTGTGAAAGTAGATCGTCGGCACTATATGTAATAATATATTATTTATAGTTTCGTTTTATTGTCTCCCCAATTTTCATTGACCAAGTGCTTATAACATTGAAGTATGATTACTTAATCTTATATTGGTATTCATTCCAGCTATGAGCTAAAACTTGTCTCTTTCTACAGGCCACATCCAAATGAATGCTCTGGTGGTGATCTTGACGGTGATTTATATTTCATAAGCTGGGATAAAGACCTCATCCCATGTGAAACAGTGGCTCCATTGGAATGCTCACGGAGACCTCGTGTAATGGATCATGAGGTGACACTAAAGGTATTTTTAGGCATCTTTCAGTTAGAACTTTGAGCAATTTCTTTGTACTGACTAATGTGACATTGTTTCTCATTTGTTCTTACCTGTGTGGGGCAGGAGGTCCAACAATTTTTCGTCGATTACATGATCAGTGATACTTTAGGTGCTATCTCTACCGCTCATCTGGTTCATGCAGACCGTGAACCAGAGAAGGCCAGAAGTCGGAAATGTCTGGAGTTGGCAGAACTTCACTCCATGGCAGTAGACTTTGCTAAGACCGGAGCACCTGCTGAAATGCCAAGAGCCTTGAAACCAAGAGAGTATCCCGATTTCATGGAGAGGGTAGAAAAACCAATGTATATATCCAACGGGGTGCTGGGCAAACTATACAGAACCATAATTGAGTTAATGTTGCAAGTAAGATCAAACTCTGATGGGTCAGAGAAGCGAGCTGAAGCATATGATCATGAACTCGAAGTGGATGGTTTTGAGGGCTTTCTTGATACTGCAGAATTCTATAGAAACTTATATGCAGAGAAAATGGGATCCTTAATGAACTTCTATGGTGCTGAGACCGAGGATGAGATGTTGACTGGTAACTTGCGGACCCGTGCTTCATATTTGCAGCGTGATAACCGGAGATATTATGATACGAAGGATCGGATTCTGTTGTCTGTGAAGAATTTACAATATGAAGCTAAAGAATGGTTTGAAACTAGTTGTCAACCAGATGAAAAAATGCAAATGGCATGTGCTTGGTATTATGTTACCTATCACCCCAGATATTACCAGAAAGGAGCTACTAGTTTGAGCTTTCCATGGATAGTAGGTGACATTTTGTTGCATATAAAGTGCTCATGTAGGAAAAGGATGAAACTTGAGTGAAATTAATTAGGTGTTTGCTATCATGTTTTTCAATAAAAACATAACATATGACTGTGGGACCGTAAACTATTGAAAAAAAAAATGTTTACATATTATGTTTTTATCTTTATGTGCCATTTTTGTTTTGCTTGCATCATCAAGTACAAAAGTTTGATGGAGATGCTACGTGTTTATTGTCTGATCTTATTTATTAGGCTCCAGATGAATTCGATCTGTTAATGGGTGTTGAGTTTGGACGGTATTTATTTATTGAGTGTTTGAATTAGCCATTTGAACCGATAGCATATGCAAAGAGTTGTTTTCGCAAATCCAGGTATTACTAATGATTTATAAATATTTGTAGAATTTCAAGCCCATGAAAGAATGAATGATCATGGAAAGGAACAGCATTTAATAAATTAATTGGTACTGTATTCTTAGTAATTCAAATTGATGTTTGATGTTGATGGTATTTTTCTTAAAAAAAAAATCTAATTGTATGGTACCCCACAAGAGAGCATATTCCCTTTTATTTAATATAAACTGACTCTGTGACACCTGTCCCTTGTGAATCACTCTTAAATTAATTCTAATCAAAGGATTACTTTATGAATAAATAATTGATCAATTAAATTATCTTGACATTTTTATTTATATTATAAAATTAATACAATATTCTCTTTTAATAATTGTATAATTTTTTTTATAAAGATCAAATGGCATCCTCCAATTAACAATTATAGACTTCCTTTAAGTAAATTTTAATTTTATCAATAAAATATTGGGTGCACATAATTCAGTCATCTCTCAATTGTGTTAAATTGTTATTAGTCATAAAAATTGGAAACTAAAAGTTTCATAAACTTTATTTACTTTGAATTCTCCAAAAATGCTTTTTTCCCCCTTAATAAATTGCCGGGTCGCTCTCCTCATGCCTAATGGTGGATGAAGTTTCCGTGTAAAAAGGTTCAGTTGCTGGGATCACCCAACAACAATTAAATAATGAAACCATATTATTACTTTTGGTTTTGGATATAAGCGAAGACAAGTTTCCACATTTGACTGGTTCAATAATTCAAAAACATTAAGATAATTGAATAACCACATCCTCACTTACACACTACACTCACCCATCTTTGTCTTGCAATTGGCAAAAGAAACTCCACTCATCCATCTAAATATAAAAATATCTATATTAACAAGAGACAAACAAACAATCAATCAAACAAAACAAAGCGAAATTTTGAAAAACAAGCTTCCTTTACGCATTATCCTGTGGGCACTCCTCTCAGTATCAACACGCCGTCGTTTTTAACTTTCTAATTTATACATCATCACCAACCATTATTAGAAAAAGAAAAAAAAAACAATAACAATAAACATTATATGTACATATATATATACAAAATACCCACTAAAAAATATTATAAATATATCTATAGAAAACTCCAAAAAAAAAAAAANAAAAAAAAAAAAAAAAAAGGTAAAAGTGAGGCCGACGAAAACGTCGCGAATCAACTGGGCCAGTTTGTGTGTGAGTCACTGTGTCCACTAGCAACAGCTCATGATGACGATGTGGCCATTCCAGCGAGCGCACTGCCTCACAGGCGTACGTTAGCCCACACGGCGCACCTTAACCCACTCACGCAAATACAGCAACGTCCTTACCGGGTGAAGAATCCGACGGCGAAACCGACTTCGCCGGCGCGGCGGCGGCGTATCGGGTGGAGAAATTCCGGTAGCCGTCGTAACCGTAGCCGCCTTCTTCGAAATCGGCGTTCTGACCGCCGGGACCTTCGTCGAAATTGAGCGAGTAACTGAGGGGATCGTATTGGTACTTACCATGCTTGCCGCCGGCGCCGCTTCTGTTTCTATTGAACCTTCGGATAAAGGTCTTCCATCTAGGTCCGGCGACGATTTCCGACCACTCACGGAGCTTCATGAGGGCTCTGAGGCCACGAGACCACCATCGGTCTTGGGTGAGAGGATCGTCGTGAGGTTGGGATTGAGAGGGAGATCGGACGCGCTCCCACCAGGCGATGCCGACGTCGGAGGGAGAAGGACGGGAGCCGAAGCAGGGGAAGCAGAAGCAACAGCGCGTGTTGGTTAAGAGGGCGTTGCTGGTGGATCTGTCATCGCCGGCGCCGGATTGTGGTGGTGGCTGGAGGTGGGACATATCAGAATTGAGTGATTGTTGCAGCAAAATTGAGAAGATGGATATTGGATAGAAGATTCGATTAAATAAGGAAGATAGAGGAATTTGGAGAGAAGATGAAAAATATTAATTCATTATATGAAGAAAAGGCATGACAAGGATCCCAATCATTCTGTGCTCACTGCACCAAGTGGACTTGAGAGATATATATGAATCATAAGCAGGGGTGATTATGGTGATTGCGTGAGGCTTCAGGGTATAATTGTAATTTAAGATGTAGAACCGGAGCCGTTCAAGTTGAAGGAATGCTTCAGTGGGGCCTCGCTTAGTTGTATCAAGTGTTACCGGTAGGGGTGTTCGTTGGGCGGTTTGGGCGGTTTAAAATGATTTTTCAAACCGAACCGCTCGCTTCGGTTTGGAGAAAACTCAAACCGTTCGGTTTGAAAAAAAATATCAAACCAAACCAAACCAAACCAATATAATGGCGGTTTTAGCGGTTTGGTTTGGGCGGTTTGACCTTTAATTACTATTAATTTTATAATTAATATAAAAAAAGTACCAATTTCATAATATCTGAAAAATGGCAGCACTATGTTCATTAAGTTATGACATAACAAAAAAAA
>QANZ01001562.1:53231-64764 GCA_003254925.1 Chamaecrista fasciculata | reverse complement strand
ATAATAATTATATATTAAAAAAATATTTAATTAATATTATATAAAAATAAAATATGTATGTAAAATATGTAATTAATTTATAATATGAGATAAAAAAATTAAAATATATGATATTTTAAAGTTTAATAAATGAAATATTCATATAAAAGGGACTAGATTGAAAAGAAATAAACATGTGAGGGAACAAAATATAATTTTAGCCATTAAAAAAATAGGTGAAGATAAAAAAAAAAGTGAGTAGGAAGCGCCGAGATTGAAACCTGGGGGAGGGGGGGTTAAGATACAAATTTAATATATTACTGAAATTTATTTTTTCAACTAACAATATATAGGACAGACATTTAAAATATCATAATTCAATTGTAATTTAGTCTCATACTTAAAAGAATTGTTACTATTGAGTATTGACCAATATATATGTGTTGTTATGAGTTATAAGATGGTTTGCGTTAATGATTTCCTTTATAGTATTGTGACGTAGGTTTGGGATGGTGGTTGGTTTGCTTTTGAGAAGAAGCAATGAGGTGTATGTATGGATGGCATTCAGATGGGACAAGGTTACAATATGGATAATGGGGTATTGGACATTAAAGCACATTGAAGCATTGGGTGTGGTAGAAACAAAGTTAGGAGAGAAGATCAGTAGAAAAGTGTAAAAGAATCTACACCTAAAATGATGGTAGGCACAGATTACAGATAGGATGGTTTTTAGGATGGTTTTAGTATAGTATTATAGGAATTCAACGTACGTACTGAAGGGTTAACCTTTTATACTGGTTGAGGGCAATCTGGTATGATCTTGTCATAAATGCCTAGATGCTTGATTGTGATCCTGGCTGATCTGATTGTGATCATTGGCTCCCACGTAATTTCCTTTTCTATGAAAGGTGCCTTGATGGCATAGGCGTTATCAAGGGAAAGGATCTCTGAGTGATTTGCCTTGATTAACAGTGGATCTCGATTGATCCTTGATTGGTTCCTGATTGATTCAGGGAATGTTTCCTTATTCCTCATTTGTGGGCGCTCATGTCCTTCGTAGTTATGGGCGTTCTCGGCGTAGCGGAGTTAAAGGCGTTCTTGCCTGCTCAATCCCATCTGGTTGACTTATGGCGTGTTGGGCCAAGGACTCTCCTGCCTTTTGGGCCTCTTGATTATTAGGCCTATTATCACATACCTAATGTTTATTTAGATAACTAACTACTTTCGAGCAATATACTTTCGAGCAATATATCTCTTTTCCAATATCTTTTAGTGGCCCGTTATCAGAATAAAAAGCAAAGTGCGTTGTGATCTGTGATGTGATTTTGGTATGGCCTGTGTGCATTCAACAAATGCATTTCTGTACAAATATTTTAAACTCGATCCTTTTAAGGTAATGATTTTTTATATATACAAATATTTTAATCTTCTCTGTGGAACACCTTATTTCCATAGGAAACGCGAAATATTTTATCTTAAAAGAAAAAAAAAACGAAGGAAAATTATAAATTTGTCTTTTGGTTCATTTGTAAAGGCCTTTAAAATTATAAAATCTGGCGAATATTTGGATTTAATTATAATATTTTTGCTAATAACTTTTTAAAGTATAAAGACCAATAAGTACCTCCTTTGATTATATTTCTTTACAAATAATTTCCTTAAACTATAAACATTAACAAATATATCTCATTCTCATTCAACTATATATGATCCATTACTAAATAAATCGATTAAATTAAAATTCAAATAGCTAAAGAAGGTATCGTAGTTCTTTATTTTTTAATGATTTGTTTATTTAAAAATAGATATTATTTTTCACTATAATTTGAGGACTAATAGAGGCAGAGTAATAATAAGAGAGAATCAGAGAATGCAGTGAGTGAGAATGAGAATGAGAGGATAATATAGTGATAGTATGCAGATTGTGATTAAGGCAAGCAATAGTGATAATCAGCACACGGTCGTCCCGTGATCTCAAAAGCCCAATATTGAATTAGGATAGTAGATGTGATCATGTGAGGTGCAAATGAAACCATAAAAGGAAGTATTCACGTTTCTTCATCAATTCCCATCTCACGTGTACCTACTTAAGACCTGAGAGTGAAAACTATGTAAATGCACGTTTTTTGTCATAATCTTTTTAAGGTTTGCTGAAATTGAAGATAATGAAAGAGAAAAGAAGAGTGTAAAAGGTACTTTTGATATCTTCTAGTTTGAAAAATTAATAAATAATCAGATAGTATCTTCTAGTAAGGTACTTTTTCTATTTTTTTTTTCGATTCTATATTCTCAAACATACTTTTTTATTTTGTTTTGAACGGTTATGGGAATTTTTAATGTTGTAATAATTACAAATAAAATACTCTCCCCAAGTCTACCAAATATAAAAGAGGAAAAATACATTTTCCCCTATACTACAAATCCACCATCACTGTCCATCAGCCCTACACAATTTATTTAGCAAAATGAATTTTGTAAAGTGGACAAAAGCGAAAGGGAGAACTCAGTAATCTCCATTCATTTTCCGATTTTGTCAAATAAACAAGCCAGCTAGCAACAAAAGGATTGTGACACTGACACATTAAGAACAAGTAAATGTATTTAAATATAGATATAGATTTATTGGCGTGACGTATTTGTAAACCTTACTGGAGTTTCTGCAAATAAGTACAATATTCTACTATTGATTAAAAGTAGAAAAATTGGAAAAGACAGATTTCTGTAATCTATAAACCCACGGAAATTAATATGGAACCAAGCAGAACTAGAAGATCAAAATTAGGAGCTAAATGGAAAATGATCACAACTGCGGAAAACATATCTTACAACATCTAATTAATCACATAGATGAAGCAACTTTCTTCAACTATACTCAGGCATTAGGAGCAAATCCTAGTAAACATTAACTCCGAAAAGAACTACACACTGTTTTCAACAATATGATGTCTAATCAGTTCTCGCTAAATTGGTGATGTTATAGGGAACATCGAAAATCAGTTAAACGTTGCAAATCCTAGAAGCATGTAAGTTTCAGTATGAGAGAAAATGCTATGCAAATGCTAATTCCCCAAGGCATGAGAATCTTAAGGCCACGACTTTTCCAAACTACTATAACACTAAGGAAGTAGGAATTCATCTCATACAGCTTACTTCTGACTTGAATTCTAATTGCAGAAGTATCAAGGATAAATTATCATTCAAGCTTAGAATTGGATCGAACACTGAAGATTACATTATGTAAGAGGAATCGGAAGAAATGGAATTACCTACGAGAAACAAGTGCTTGAATAGCATATATAGCATATACGCCAAATAAAACTTCAACCATCCATTATGAACCACTCATCTAGTCTCATGATGTCTTACTTTGAAAGTGTAAAAAATTATAAGAAAACATACTACCTATTGCATTGGACATGTCAAATTCGTTGTGCACATGAAGTCAAAATTAACAAAAAACATTTAAAGAGTGCAAGCAAGATCCCCAGCATCACTCTATGAAACGGACACAAGTCAAGAATGGTGAAAACAAATGTCAGGTTGGAGTAACATGAGAAAAACATTATGAAACAAGGTTAAACCCATTACAGCCACATCCCTCCCCATCTTATGTTAATGTCAGTATGATTCAACCAAGTGACCAAGGCTGAAAAAAGAAAGGTAAAAGAAAGAAAGAGTAAAAAATAAACAATAAATCAAGTTGCAGAGCAAAATAGGCAGTTGTTCAATACTTCAATCAACCCGTAGCATAAAAAGATGTTAAAACCAACCAAAAGTTTAAGACTTAAGACAAACCAAACTGACACATATCCATTAAACATATTAACACATGTACTGCATAATAGCCTCATTCATTGATCAAGTACGTGCTAGTGCACATTAGCATAGCCATATCCACAACTAGTACTGAAGAAACTACGATAACTAGGAAGTCAGCAAATCAGTCATTAGCCATTATACTCATTACCATATTAACTTTTTCCAGCATCAGAAACAAACGCAGGCCATGAAATTTAATTCACAATTTCAAAGTGGTAGAGCAATTCCGTACTTACCACCATGAATAGCCCAGAAAATGTTTCCTGCAGTATCGGAGTTTGCATCATCAATAGCAATAGCACCAAAGATTGCTCGAAATGCACCACAAACCACAACAGGAGCAGAGGAATTAGTCTTGGGTGAAACCCGAACCACCTTCTGCAGACTCAACCGCAATCCGTCGACAGCACAGGAAGATTCGGCGTTGGAGATTTCCGATATTCGACGATTGAGGTCTTTGGAAGAAATGTCGATGTCCTTAGCAAGTGATTTGTAAGAGACAGCTGTATTGATAACATTGGCGCCCAGAATGCTCAAAGCCCTATTGTTCTCTTCTGAGAAGGAAGCATGAGTCATGGCACGACGAAGAAGATCGATGCTCTTGAAGGTATAACTGATACGAAACAAAACAAGCAGTTGGATGAATTTTGAAAAAGCAAACAAAGAAAATGGCGGTAAAAAACAAAACCCAAAAAAAGGAAATAAAATGTAACAGACGAAACGACAGACCCTAATTGCTTTTGCAGGGTTTCGAGGGCAACTGAAAACGGCGATGATGATGTGAGCTTAAGATCACTTACTGCGCGTCCCTGCACAGAAGTATGAAATTCTTTACTCAGCGATCGTTTGATCACGGAGAAGAAGGAAAGGGAAGATAAAAAAAAAAAAAAAAAGACGATGAAGCACTGTACCTGGAGGGGAATGGTGGCAATGAGAAAAACTGAGAAAAGAGTGAACGGAACCGATCGCATTTTGACTGCAGATGATGAAGAATGAAGATCGTCGCTTAGTCTTCTTCGTCTTCCCTCTTCCTTTCCTAATCTTTCTCGCTACGCAGTGTGACTGTGCGAGTCTTTTTCTCTATTCACTCTATCGCTCCACTCGAAACTCCAAAGCCACAAGCAAAAAGAAATTCTTGATGAAAACCTTATTTTGGTCCTCAATTTCTTTTATTTGGTTTTTTGTATTCAAACTTTCTCAATTATTTCACCCCTAGTTTAAAAGGTTACACAAATGATTTTTCTTTCATATGTGTTCTAATAAATAAAGGTTAAAGTGTATTTTTGGTCCCATAACTTTGACAAATATCTCAATTTGATCCCATAACTTTTTTTGTTACAATTTTGATCCCATAACTTTGGCAAAGGTCTCAATTTGGTCCCATAACTTTTTTTTTGTTGCAATTTTGGTCTCATAACTTCTGAAAATGTCTCACCGTTGGTCCTAAGCTGATTTTCATCAATTTTCTACCGTTAAAGATAATCTGACATACTAAGTTGAATGATGACGTTGCAAATATGGGTGATGTGGATTTAACGGTAGATAATGGATAAAAATTAGCTTTGAACCAACGGTGAGACATTTTCAAAAGTTTATAGGACCAAAATTGTAACAAAAAAAGTTATGGGCCCAAATTGAGACATTTGTCAAAGTTATGGGGGACCAAAAGTGCACTTTAGCCATAAATAAATTAATAAAGAGAGGAAAAAATCTTTTTTCTTAAATAAAAAACTCAACTACAAATTTATATTTAGTTTATAACTTTTTTTTTATGTCAAGAAACATCTGAAAGATAATAATATCAATTGTCTACCTTAATTTATTTTTGTAGGTTGCAATAGCCTTTATTATGTTTTTGAAATATATAATTTATGAATTTAGTTTATTTTTGTTAATGATAAATATCCTATGCCGTAAGGTTTTTTGTCATGCTTATTAAAAGAATTGACACATCTTCAAATAACATGATATATGAATAAAAACTTAATTTAACAAGAAACCATTTAAGGGATTATAATTAATATTAACAATTTTCTTTTATGTATCATTCTTTGTCCTCAGAACTAGCTAGTTCTTTACAATTATAAATAGATAACTATACATTTTATAATGATTAACTAAAATTATATAATTCGCTAACCAATGAAGACTTCTTTTACTTTTGAGATGGAAACTCAATCCATATATGTATAGTTATATTTCTATATGTTTATATCAAAAAATTATATACATGTACAAAATAGAGCAATCAAATTCAAAGGCAAAATGTGGGGATTGGATTTCTGCGTTTCCTTATCCATGCATTTCTTGTAGAGTTAGAGAAAGAAAAAAAAAAAAAGAAAAGAGAGAAAATATGAATTTCATGAAATAAAAATATACAAGGCTCATATTTTCTCTTTCTCTCTCTTCTTTTTTCTTTCTTTCTCTCATACTCTACAAGAAATATAGAGAAATGAACTCTAGAGGATCCATTTTTCAAAATGTGCTCTTAATTCTTCTTCTATCTCGCTAACACTTTTGTAACCGTTAGATCAATTGAGGAGACATCAAGGACGTCGGTATAGAAATCTCTGTCCTCTTTAGATCTCCTCCTCATTGAAGTGAGCAAAGGTTGCCTTAATACAAGAAGTTTGGTTGCTTTACTTTCAAGCATCAATACCACAGAAGACATGGTTGGTCTGTGTGCTGCTGAATCCTGCACACACAACATCCCTATGTGTATGCATTCTCAAAACCTTGTTCTTCGGACTCAAGCTCCGAATCGAAGCATCCACGAGCTCCGTTTCTGTGTTCATTCCAAAGATGCCATACCTAAAACCAATTCAGCCATAAAAACAAAAAGAATAAACATGTGAGATTAATGATCTTCAATAATGTAAGGTAATAACTTGATGGTGAAGTGTTTTGGGAGTTACTTACATGTCCTATGAGACTAGAGTCATCTGAATGACCAAAGCTAGTGTTTTTTCGACCGCTTATAATCTCAAGTATCAGTACACCAAAACTATAGACATCAGATTTGGCTGAGAATAAGCCTTCCATTGCATATTCAGGAGACATGTAGCCACTGCAAATTCAGATAATTATATCATGTAAGAATAGTACATGGAAAGTAATCTGTAAAGGGAAAGTCAAAAGTGTGCTTACTTTGTTCCAACTACTCTAGTTGTGTTGGCCTCATTTTGATTTCCCCCAAATATTCTTGCCAAGCCGAAATCCGAAATCTTCGGGTTCATATCTTCGTCCAAAAGAATGTTGCTTGCTTTTAGGTCTCGATGAATTATTCGTAGTCTTGAATCTCGATGCAAATAAAGTAACCCTCTTGCGATTCCTTTGATAATTTCAAAACGTTTATTCCAGTCTAGTAATGTTTGCTTGATTGGATCTGTATCAGAAAGTGCAGAAATCTCATTAAAACGTTCCATTTCATACGACAATGTAGCATTAGTCTTCCTTCTTTTTTCCTTTTCCTCATACTATTTGTTTTAAAAATGCAGAAAGAATGTATAAGAAAGGAAAAATACGGAAATTAGAGAAACCTACCAAATAAAAAGCAATCCAAGCTTTTGTTTGGCATATATTCATATAGCAGCAACCTCTCTTCCCCGTGAACAGAACATCCCATTAATCTAACAAGATTTCTATGTTGCAATTTGGCAATCAACAAGATCTCATTCTTAAACTCCTCTAAACCTTGTCCAGATCTTCTTGAAAGCCTCTTGACTGCGATTTCTTCGCCCCCACGAAGCTTTCCCTAGAAAATGGAATAAGCAAATTTTCATTACATCTTAGTGAACCTTTAGCTCATTCCTAAAAGAAAAACTCAAAAAGATAATATTATTTTTTACCTTGTAGACAGGACCAAATCCTCCTTGCCAAGCTTATTTTCCTCTGAGAAATTGTTTGTGGCTACTGCAATAGAATCAAAATTGTATGTTGGCAATTCTGGTCCACTTAGTTCATTGCCTTCCAAACTAAGTTCTGCTGATCCTGAAAATTCTGCAGATATGTGTCTACTCTTGTTTGCGATATCGAACACTGGTACATCAGTATCCTTACAACATGAAGCAGCAGAAACTGCGGGAAAAATAGAAAGGAATATAGTTATACATTAACTAACAGATTTTTTACTCCATAAGTTAATCGCACATTACGATTTAGTCTCTGAATATAAGAAATACACCTTTTGTTCTTGATTTTTTTGACTAACATTGACCATTTAGTCATTGAAACATTATCTGTTGAGACTAGATAGTTGATGTTTGAGAAACAAAATCAGGAACAAAAAAGTGTATTTCCAATATCTAGGGATTAAATCATAAATTTAGAACAAATTTAAGGACTAAAAGGCAAATTTCCTCATTTTTTTTAAAACAAAACATTAGAGATAAAATACCTTTTTTTCTCTTGAATCTCACCAGCCAGATAGAGATTCCTAGGCAGATCAATCCTGACTCAACAACAGCTGATATTATCACAATCTTGGTCTTTTTTTTGCCATCACCTGTATCAGACACAGAAATTAAATACTACAGTCAAAAAGACCATAACATAAACAGTTAGAGAAATCAATGCATCACTATCAATTAACAGTAAGAGCTGATTTTCTTAAGCAAAACCTTAGTTTCTGTTGGGGATAATCTTAATCTTCATGATGAAAACAAGTGAAATCAGATTCACTATTGAGGGGTCTTTTTTACCTTACCATTAAACAAGATGTCTTACTTGAACAGGAAGTGATTATAACTCCTGACTAATGGCGTCTATATTATGAACAGCATAAACAGGAGGTGATTACCATTAATCAACTTTTAACAAGATTATATTCTGTACAACTTCACCATAATCACCTCCCGACTTGAACAGCATATACAGCATATACGCCAAATAAAATTTCAACCATCCATTATGAACCACTCATCTAGTCTCATGATGTCTTACTTTGGAAGTGTAAAAATTATAACAAAACATACTACCTATTGCAGTGGACATGTCAAATTCGTTGTGCACATTAAGTCAAAATTAACAGAAAAAACATGTAAAGAGTGCAAGCAAGATCCCCAGCATCACTCTATGAAACGGACACAACTCAAGAATGGTGAAAGAAATGTCAGGTTTGCAGTAACATGAGAAAAACATATGAAACGAGGTTAAACCCATTACAGCCACATCCCTCCCCATCTTATGTTAATGACAATATGATTCAACCAAATGATCAAGGCTGAACAAAGAAAGGTAAAAGAAAGAAAGAGTAAAAAATAAACAATAAATCAAGTTGCAGAGCAAAATAGGCAGTTTTCAATACTTCAATCAACCCGCAGCATAAAAAGATGTTAAAACCAACCAAAAGTTTAAGAGTTAAGACAAACAAAACTGACACATATCCAAGGTGGTCAAAAACGAGTTTTAAACTTGGAAAGGATGGGGTAAAATTGAATCATAAACTCAAATCGTGAAATAATAAGACTTTACATATATAAATAGAAGTAATATAAATATATATATTAGACAATTAAATTTAAAGATATGATAAAATTTAATTTAAAGATAAATATAATTCTTGAAACTAAACATTGTTTGCTCCAATGAAAACGTTCAAATTTTGTTATTTGTATGTTGTATATTATATATTAATAACAAAAATAAGAATTGAAAGTATTAATTATTTAAGGCTTAAGTGCACTTTTGGTCCCATAACTATGACAAAGGTTTCATTTTGGTCCCATAACTTTTTTTGTTGCAATTTTGGTCCCATAACTTTTTTTGTTGCAATTTTGGTCCCATAACTTTTCAAAAGGTTCCACCGTTAGTCCCTTGGTGAATTCCATCCATATTTAGCCGTTAAGTATGACATGGCATAGTGACTAGGATCATGATGTGGCAAAATAAGATGAAATGGACTGAAATAGGATCTATATGCGACATATTAAAACTTATCTATACCCAACCACAATATATACAAAGAGTGGTACTTCCTCTTCCTCGTCAGCCCAACGGGACTTCCTCTTCCTCGTTCCGCTTCTCGATTTGCCGTCGCCGCCGCTTTGGTGGTTTGACTCTGGTTGAGGATCCCATCGACTTCATCGGTGCCTTCTGCTTGAAGTCTCTTCTTCCCCACCAGATTGGTCCCTGTCAGTACCACTCTTTGTATATATGGTGGTTGGGTATAGATAAGTTTTAATATGTTGCATATAGTTCCTATTTCAGTACACTTCATCTTATTTTGCCACATCATGATCCTAGTTACTATGTCACGTCATACTTAACGGCTAAATATGGATGGAATTCACCAAGGGACTAACGGTGGAACCTTTTGAGAAGTTATGGGACCAAAATTGCAACAAAAAATTTATGGGACTAAAATGAAACCTTTGTCATAGTTATGGGACCAAAATTGGAACAAAAAAAGTTATGGGACCAAAATGAAACCTTTGTCATAGTTATGGGACCAAAATTGCAACAAAAAAAGTTATGGGACCAAAAGTGCACTTAAGCCATTATTTAATTTAGATGGATAAAGAAAAAAGGATAGTATAGGTGCACAAAAGCCGAGAAAGAGAGAGACCGAGAAACTTGCATTTTGTCATTTGGCTTTCTTTAATGTGCTTTCATGTCATCTCATTTCCTTCATTCATTCATAAAATAAAAACTCGTTCAACTGGCTTCACACACGCGTTTTCATCCAAATTTATCCGATTGTTGTCTAGTCAAAGCAAGTCTAGCTGAAATACGAGTTATAATGAAACGTGGCTAGGATAGTGTATGTAGAAACTTGAAATCGTAAGTTTTAAATTAAAACGCGAGTTTAACAACAATGGACATATCCATTAAAACATATTAACACAAGTAATGCATAATAGCCTCATTCATTGATCACACTACGTGCTAGTGCACATTAGCATAGCCATATGCACAACTAGTAGTACTAAAGAAACTACAATAACTAGGAAGTCAGCACATCAGTCATTAATCATTAGACTCATTACCATCATAACTTTTTCCAGCATCAGAAACAAACGCAGGCCATGAAATTTAACTCACAGGTTCGAGCTCAAAGTGGTAGAGCAATTCCAAACTTACCACCATGAAGAGCCCGGAAAATGTTGCCTGCAGTATCGCAGTTTGCATCATCAACAACAATAGCACCAAAGATTGCTCGAAATGCGCCACAAACCACGACAGATGCAGAGGAATTAGTCTTGGCTGAAACCCGAACCACCTTCTGCAAACCCAACCGCAATCCGTCGACAGCACAGGAAGATTCGGCGTTGGAGATTTCCGATATGCGACGATTGAGGTCTTTGGAAGAAATGTCGATGTCCTTAGCAAGTGATTTGTAAGAGACAGCTGTATTGATAACATTGGCACCCAGAATGCTCAAAGCCCTGTTGTTCTCTTCTGAGAAGGAAGCATGAGTCATGGCACGACGAAGAAGATCGATGCTCTTGAAGGTATAACTGATACGAAACAAAACAAGCAGTTGGATGAATTTTGAAGAAGCAAACAAGAAAATGGCGGTAAAAAAAAAAAACCCAAAAAAGGAAATAAAATGTAAAAGACGAAACGACAGACCCTAATTGCTTTTGCAGGGTTTCGAGGGCCACTGAAAACGGCGATGATGATGTGACCTTAAGATCACTTACTGCGCGTCCCTGCACAGAAGTATGAAATTCTTTACTCAGCGATCGTTTGATCACGGAGAAGAAGGAAAGGGAAGAAAAAAAAAAAAAAAAAA
>QANZ01001562.1:18501-53012 GCA_003254925.1 Chamaecrista fasciculata | reverse complement strand
TTTTCTTTTTTTTTTTTTTTTGATAATAACTAGTCTTTTTCTCTATTCACTCTATCACTCCACTCGAAACTCCAAAGCCATAGGCAAAAAGAAATTCTTGATGAAAACTTCATTTTGGTCCTCAATTTTTTTCTTATATAGTTTTGTGTCCTCAAACTTTCTCAATTATCCACCCCTAGTTTAAAACATGACAAGAATGATTTGTCTTTTATACGTATTTTAATAAATAAATTAGCAAAAAGAGTTCTACGGAAAAAAAAATAAATTAACAAAAAGAGATAAATAAAAACATTTCTTCTTAGATTAAAAAACTCAACTACAAATTTATATTCATTTTGTAACTTTTTTTTTCCTATATCAACTCATGTTAAGACACATATGAGGTCTCAATTGTTTAGGTTAAGAATAATGATAAAAATCAAACAAAACTATTTTTTGGACTAATATATAATAGGATAAGTGAAATAAAATTACGAATCAAAACAGAATAAAAATAGATCGGAGATAGGGCATAAGGGTGACAATCTCAACCCATTACCCACTAACCCAACCCATTTAGATAATGAGTCAAGATGGGTTGGGTCCATAATTGACCCATTAAAATTTGAGTTGGATTGGATAAAACTCATGGGTTACCCAACCCAATCCAAATTTGTGTCAAAACTAGGGTAAATATGACTATCATAAATTTTTGCAAAAATTACAAAGTGCCCCCCAAATAATTTCAAACTTTACAAAAAATCCCTATACCATAATATTTGAGGACTAAAATGAAAATTATAAAACAAAGTTGGACCAAAAATATAATTTTGAAAAATATTGGAAAAATGATAAAATTACAGATTAATCCTAAATTTGGAAAAAGAATACATTTTAGTCCCACCAAACTGTGAGTTCAGCGGGAGAAGATGAATTTTGCAAATTTTAGCAAAAATTACAGAATGCCTCTAAATATTTACAAAAAAGTCCCTAGATCATGATATTTGAGGACTAAATTTGAATAATCTGAAATTGCAAACTAGTCCAAAATCTGAAAAAAGAATACTATTCAGTCCTAAATTTGAATAATCTAAAAATTATTCTCATTAATTAATTTATAAATTAAATAATATAAATATATTAAGATGAGTTCATAGGTTGGGTTAGGTCAACCTTTAATTTTAAGGGTCATAACCCACCCATGACCCATTTAAAAAATATAAATGGGTCAAAATCCAACCATTTACCACCCCTAATCGGAGACCAAAAAAGATATCACCCTATAATTCAAGGAGTAATGTGAGATTTAAAAAGAAAAATACAAATTTGAATTCCAAAATACTCTTTCAGAAAATCAAGATTTTTAAAGCTTTGCAACTCATGAAGGAAAATTTAGGGAATTTTGGTGTAAATAATACCATTTAAGACTTATCGTAAAAACCAAAATTAATTCAACTTTACAATCAAAAGCATTCCCATAAGCTAGAAATCCTAAACCCCTGGCCCTGAATACATACAACATTCAAATCTACTCTCATAACTTACATTGCAAACCATTTCCTTTCTTGTCTACGTTTCTAATCTATGCTGCTACTTCAATTTCGAAAGTCTGTGGAAATGTTATCCAAAAAAGTTTCTGTTTCTTCAAAATGAACTTCTTCATTGCAATTTGGTTTAGTACATGAACCTGAAGGAGAAGAAGAAGCAGAGCCGAGGCACTGGAGCAGCATCTTCACATCCCTGGTATCGTCTAGGTAGTACGTAGCTTTGCTCGGTTTTTGACCGACAGTGCAGGCAAAGATTTTCGGTGCTGAAGATGGGGTTGCTCCGTAGACTTTGTTCAATATGCTCTCAAACATGTCTTCATCAGACCTATCATCCCCAATGCATAAAATGAAATCTGGTGACTTCTCGTCTCGGGTCAGTGTAGATAGAATCTCCTCCACAACTAGCCCTTTTGTAATCCCCTGTGGTGTTGATGGTCAAGATTAGAACCTTTTTACAATAATCATAGGCTGAGATAAAGAGAGAAAGCGAGAGAGAGAGAGAGAGAGAGAGAGATTTACCTGTGGCTTAACTTCAACAATATGATGTCCCTTCTTAACAACTACTGGCTCACTTGCAAGGACACTTTCAAGGTGATCCAGCAGCTCCTTGGCCTGCCAAGATCCGAAATCCGGGTCAGCATCACCATGGTGCCATACCAAGGCACTCTCCTTGGTCTCTATATGAGAGCCATCGGTTGCCTCGGTATATACTTCCATAACAGGTTCAACAATCTGTTTCCAAGCAAAATCTATTGCTATATGTTTTGTCTCCCAACTTGATTGTTTATCCCACCTACAATAAAGTACACAAAACTCGGAAGTTTAGACAGCTTGCTAATAGAATCAAAGCCACTAGACCATAAGAAGCAAAAACACCCAGAAAGATGTGCAAAAAGAATTCAACTTTATGCAGTATGTAACATAATAAGTCCATGAGAAACTAACCTTACAAAATACCCATGCTCAGCTGCAATACCAAGATTCCCACACTGATCAAGCCACTCACTCAATGAGGTCTTTCCCCTGCCACTAACTATAAATATGGTGTTCATTGGGTCACTGCATAGGCTATTTAGAATAGATATGACTTTAGAACTAGGGTTTTTAACAATGGAATAGTGGGGCACAATTGTACCATCATAGTCCAAAAATATTGCCCTTCGGTTTGACCTTTTATATACAGAGATAATGTGGTCTGTTGATAGCTTCTTAAAATTAGGAGAAAGGGCCAAGACTGTCAAACTCAGTGCAAAACCAACACGCCAATAACGTTTGCTATTGTGATCCTTGCATGCATGCACTAGATCTTGCACGAAACTTTCCGCCCAATAAGCCACATCGTGAGAGCTCACATATTGATAGTGCTTCTCGTGACGCAAATGTTTCGCTGTGATGGGCATTCTGATGGCTACATTTATTGCATCAGCTACAGCACTAATGTCCCATGGGTTCACCCTCAATGCCCCACTAAGAGATGGTGAGCAACCTATGAACTCAGACACAACAAGTGCGCTTGTACGAGGGGACTCAGAAGTAATTCCCAAGACTTCATCTAATTTTGCATTCCCCTGCCTACAGACAATGTACTTATATGGAATTAAATTCATACCATCTCGCAGTGCATTGACAATGCAACATTCTGCCAAAGTATAGTAAGCTGTCTTCTCATAAAAAGGAAGAGGATGATCTATGATGACCACAGGTTCATAATTAGGAAAACCGAAAGTTTCATTTATCCTTTGGGCAATAATGTTTATCTCATTCCTAGCTTCTTCAACATCTTGGCCAGAACTCCTTGGGGGATTTACAATTTGGATCAATACCAATTCACCTTGCAAGTCTGGATTGCACTGTAAGAGTTGTTCTACAGCCAAGAGTTTCAAACTAATGCCTTTGAATATGTCCATATCATCAACACCAAGAATAAGTTTTTTCCCCTTAAACTGCTCATAGATTTCTCTGACTTTCACAGAAGAACATGGGTGGTTTAAGGCAGAATGAATTCGACCCATATGAATCCCTACAGGCAATATTTTAATGTATATCGTGCGGCCAAAGTATTCAAGCCCAATGTAGCCCCTTTTGGATTCAAAGTCCAAGCCAAGGATTCGGTTGCAGCAAGACAGAAAATGGCGAGCATAATCAAATGTATGAAACCCAATCAAATCGGCATTAAGCAGTGCTTTCAAAATCTCATTTCTGACAGGCAAAGTCCGATAAATTTCTGATGAAGGAAACGGACTGTGGAGGAAAAATCCTAGCTTGACCCGAGAAAACCTCTTTCGAAGAAATGTTGGGAAAACCATGAGGTGATAATCATGAACCCATACATAATCATTTTCTGAACTTATAAGCGACATAGCCTTCTCTGCAAATATAAGGTTAGCAGCAACATAAGCCTGCCAGAGCGACCTATCAAAGCGATTGCAAGATTCAGGAAACATGGGTAACATGTAATGGAACAGAGGCCACAAATGTTGCTTGCAGAATCCATTATAATACTTTTTCTGGAGATCTGAAGGAAGGAAGGTAGGCAAGCATTTGAATTCCTCCTGCAATTCAAGAGAGACTTTCTCTTGTTTGCTTTCCTCAACATCAATTTTCAGTGATCCCACATAAAAGACATCAGCATTGGAATAAATTCCATCTCTTAGCTGAAACAAAATTGAATCTTCATCATAACTGAAGATCCATTTTCCAGATTTTTTGTCCTCTTGTGCATTCAGGGGAAGAAAATTTGCTACAATGATTATCCTTTGATGGTGTTGGGAAACATGTGAATTCTCAGTGCTTTGTTTTCCATCTTTATCAGACATATTGCCTGGAACAGTCATAACTCCCGGAAGAGCTTTGGAAGTTTGAGGTAAATTTAAAGCATCCCCTGACAACGAGTCCAACAAATTCACGCATGACGTGGCCACCATATTTTCTATTATTCCTAATTCAAAAGAAAGCAATATCATAAATGACTAAGATCAACAATTATAAGTATCTTAATTAAATGAACAAAAGAAAAACAAGAACCTAAGAAGAGAAACTCTAATGACTATAGCACCCAGACAAATACCTCAAATTCAACTAATTAGTAATCCAAACATTACTTGGGTAACCACTGACTGCTTTCTGTATATATGTTTATCGCACAAGATTGATTACAGAAATTGGAAAGCAAATAAATACTAATCGAAGGATCTGATAATTATTTGCTGAATATCTTTTTTATTATGTCTAACTCCAACATTGATTGTTTAAAATAAATGAAAACAAAGGCGATATCAGTAGGACAACACAAATTCTCCTACCAGATTCAAGTATAAATGAATGCTCAAATACCAATCTTATGTTACTAACTTGATAAGATATAAAGCAGCATGTTAGAGGCAAAACAATGCAGTTAGAAGTTCACCAGTTTTTTTAAGCAATACCTTTCAGCCAAAGAATAGAATCACCACCCAAGTATACCTAGCCCAAAAGACTGATTTGAAAAATCAAAGTTGTCCCAGATTATTATGTTACTCTATACGAAATCCATATGGTTGATATTTTGATTATAAATCTTGCAAGGAAAGAAGAAAATGGAGGAGATTCAAACCAACAGTTAGGTCGATCAGATGATACTTGATCTTTTAGTCATCCAATTCTATTCAAGCATAGTAAGATCTAACTGGCAGGCTGGCAGCTGAGAATCACAATTCAAACAAAAAAGCATTAGGTGTAGAAAAGAAAATGAAGAGATTGGATGTCGGCATACATACCTTGATTGAACTAATACTCATACAGCTATCTCATGAATATCTCTTTTTATATTACTAGCCCTTCACGCGATCCACTTTGCTAACATATGAAGCCCGTGAATAAATAAGCGTTACTCGAGAACAGCTGTTATAATACAGAGTTTAGACAGAGCAAAGCCCAGGGTCACATTATTTATACATCAATTAAACATGAAAAATCAGTGAAATTCTATCATTAGTCCAACAAATGAATAAAATAATCAAATTCCTCTAATAAGAGAGTTCCTTCTTATAAATAAATACATAGAAATTAAGTATACAGAAACAGAATATACTAGAGAAAGCCAGCCAGTGAACCAGAACAAAGAAGTACATCTGTACAAACATAATGGGAACAAGGAACAATTTCCAAACAGTCCCATATAAACAAGGTGGCAGACTCATGGACTCATCCTTATCTCAAGAGTTTGTTGAAATTTAACTTCTTGTTAACATTAGATGGACAGTGGAGGTACGATTGCGTTACTTGTCAGTTGCAGTTGCAGCTGATCAAGCTTATTCTCACAATGTTTTGTTCGTTTCGGAAAAATTGATTTAATTTATATCTTACATTTTTCTATTTTAATTTTCTATTTTTTCCTATAAACTATGGGTGTCCCCACCTATCTATTTTAACGGTTTAGACCAAGCCTAATCTCATTTGAGCCGAGTAAGACAACAAGGGCGGCAAAACACTCCCACTAAGTATTTAATGCAATTTGCACTTCCAAATTTCAAACTTGAGACACTAAATTAAGTTAAATCAAACCCCAGCGAAGCTAGTGGTAATTTTCTATTTGTATAGTCCGTTTATACATTATCCAAACATGCCACAAAGCTTTGATACCAAGTAAGTCCAGCTAGCTTCACCAATTTTTATATGTAGCATTGTCCATTGTAGCATTCACATACATTCAACAAAAAGGTTTTCTTCTCTCTATGAGCAATATATTTTCTCCTCAATCAAACAGCACCTAATGAATTTATAATGGAACCCACAAAATCCAAACAGCTAGAAAAACAGAGAAGAGTGTGCATTTACCTTAAAAGAATCCAACTGAACCAGCATCAAGCGATGGTCCAGAAATTTCCTGCTAAAACAGTAGACAAAATCAGATTTAAATAAAAGGAGAAAGCTAATCCCAACTCTGCAAGCAAACTAGTCAATGAAATATGAAACAGCCATTTTTACCTTGTCCTTCACTCTCTCAACAACCAAACAGGCCGGATAGAGAAAGCTACAAAAAAATGAGAATGCTGAAAGTGAAAACCAAAAAGTGGGTATGAAATATGAAGAGAAGTCTGAAAGCAGGGGGTGAGATTATGAGTAAGAAGATGGTATAATTAGATAAATGGGACAAGTGGATTAGGTTGAAAACCGGTGAGATTTGAGGGAGTTTCATGGGGTTCGAAACCGACCTTAAAAATCAAAGAGAGGGATGAAAAACGAAAACAATACGTTGGGGAATTTTGTTTCCAAGGTTCCGTTTGGTTGGGGTTTTTGTTTTGTTCAAATGGATTGTTTATTCAACAAATGATGCTGATTGCTGGGTTGAGACAGCTTCAAAACTTGGAAAGTCAGGAGGAGAAAGATATTTCATATATAGATATTGGATTAGGATATACAATTAATAAATTTTGATACTATCTTTTAATGATAATAAATTTAATAATAATCTGGAAACAGAGAGAGAGAGAGAGAGAGAGAAAAACCATTATAGTAAAAGGCTGCAATATGCAACTCTGGAATCAAATGGTTTGTATTTTCATCCCTTACGTTATAGTCCTAGGCTCCTACTACTCCTACAAATTTTGATTGCCAAAAATACCCTCCCCATGTACCTAGTACCTACAAGGCTTCCAGCCTTGATAATTGATATTATATTTTTAATCACGGTTTGATATTTGTAAGTTCAGTTCAAAAAAATCAAGCCCTTTTTTTCTGTTAACGTAAAATAAATGAAAAGATTATTAATTACGCACGCCTCTAATCCGTGACTTTTTTTCATTGCGTGTGATGGGAATGAATGATGATTCTAGAGGTGCAATGCAGAAGGATAAAAATGATATTTGAGGCAATATAGAGGATGGAGTAGTCATTAACTAACCAGAAAACACGCAAGGAAATACTATAATAAAGTAATTTTTTTTTATTATGTTATAATAAAGTAGTAATTTAACAAATTGGAAGTTGGGAAGACCTAATTCTTGAGTCAGTCTTCTTAATGGAATAAAAATTTAATTAAATTAAAAAAGTATTTTCCTGGAATTGGGATTCTTTGCTTCCCGTTGAATTTATGCTTTGTGTAATGGGAACAAGATTGACCATGTCCGGCCACCCACATTTTTCAATAATTTTGACTATCTTTCTCTTTACAAATTTGAATCTTGAAAACCATGGATTAGAATTAGATCTCCTAAAATCTAGATACGTAAACTTAAAAAAATGAACACAGTTTTTCTAAGTTCTTAGCTTTTTATAAGTGACTTTATTGTTGGGATGCTTTTTATTAGTATTATTATTATTAAGAATGTGACATGTTTTTCAACTATTTTTTTATTTTAATGAGTAGCTGATGGAGTTATGTGAAAAGTATGTAAAGATTTTTGGAGGAAAGTTAAAAGTGGATAATTCCACCAAATAAAAAAAGAAGTGGATAAGGAAAGAGGTAGGTGGTTGATGAAGGTGGTGAAATGAATAGATTGAGTCATGAGGATTTACGTTATCCATTACTCAACAAATTAGCATTAATTCAGGCCAAAAAACAAATTTGCATTAATTAAGGAAAAGACCAAAATTAGCATTAATTAATTAATTAAGCACAAAATCTGCAAAGACATATCAGGATATAGAGAGAGAAAGAGAGTGCACGCGGCAGGTCGACCACGTTACCTGCACCACTCTCTTGTATTTATTCTATTACGAGGGTTTAGGCCTGCATTTATTTATTTATATAATTATTAATGTTTCTGGATTTTATTTGATTAATTTTGGGCATGTAACAGTTATACCATATTTATATTATATTTTTCTATTTTTAATATAAAATCTAATCAATGAGAATTAGATAAATAGATCAAACTTTCTGTAATAAATTATTATAAATAAATAATTAAACAAAGTTTTGCATTAGTACTATAATAAAGAACAATTTTGTATTATTTTATAATTTAAAAATCATATAAATAACAAGTTATGGTCAACTGTTCATTTTGTAATATTTTCTATACTATATTATATGGCTTCACCCCTTTATGGTTGGTCAAAAATAGTGAATTAACAAATTAAAAAAGAAAAAAAATCACCACTCTCTCTCCCCACTCACTCCCCCCACTTCTTTAAAAAAATAAATGAATTAAAAAAATGCAAAAANTTATGGTTGGTCAAAAATAGTAAATTAAAAAATTAAAAAAAAAAAAAAATCATCACTCTCTCTCCTTACTCACTCCCCCTACTTCTTTAAAAAAATAAATGAATTAAAAAAAATGAAAAAAACAATTAAAAATTAAAAAATGTCACCACTCTCTCTCCACTCACTCTCCCATATAAGGTAATTTCAAATTGGTCCTAAATATTTCATTTATTTTAGATGAGTCTTACATATTTGTATAATTTCTCAAATTGGTCCCAAACTTACTCTTTTATAAATATAAAAATTTAATATAATCTTCAACTTTAAATCAATTCAAACGTTACATGCATATTGGTGTGCCCGTTAGGGCACGCCAAGTCCCTAGTATATATATATATATATATATATATATCTCACTCTTATGTGCAAACGGTACGTTGTCTCATATTTTTTTTATTGTCAGAATAAAACTTTCATTCATCATGAAAATAGTACAACATCATACAATATGAAGACAATGAAGATTTAACAATGAAAGCATAACAGATATATTCAAATTACATTATACAATTCTTGTACCGTACAAGAACATTGCGAAACTTCAATCTCTTTATCTATTAGAGTATTTTTTTTTGTTTTTGGTCGGTCTATATCTATTATCAAAATCAAATGTTATTTGAATCTTGTTTAATGGGCTGCAATAGGCCCAATTTGTTTCATGTTTCGGCCCAAACAACACTATAGCCCAGATTTGTTGGGATTATAAACAATTTACTTGCACAGAATTCTGTTTTAAGAGTCATTAAATTAGAAGGAATCTAATTACAAACGAAAGATACGAATGCAAGTATTTCTGGAAATGGAAAGCGAAGCCCAACAACGTCCTTCTTCTTTTGGGGATTACCAATTTACCATAAATATGAAACGATGTTAAACTAAAGGCCAAAACTTCAACTTGGTCCCTTTATGTATGAGGCGAATTTTAAATTAATCCTATATATTTCTATAATTTCTCAAATTGGTCCCAAAAATACTGAATGTAATCATATCTCTCTCGTTTTAAGTTTGAATGCGATGAGTCTAAAGTTATGAGCTTCTTTTGACGACTATTTTAAGATCATCAATAAATGAAGTCAAATCGAGTCCCAAAAATGAATAAAACAAAGTTAGTTATATATTTCTTGTTTTAAGTCTGAATACACAAGCTCAAAACTATGCGCTAACTATTGAAAAAAAATGTCTCTACCTAGTTGAAATTCTTAGTAAATAAGATCAAATTGCGACTCGAAAGTAGATTTGGAGTCAGTTTGAAAATTTATAAAATTATGTAGGACCAATCTGAAATAAATGAAACATAAAAGACTAATTTGAAATTAACCCACTACATAAGGGACCAGTTTGAGGTTGTGGCCTATAATAAATTTAACTCAATCTAATTACTAATTTACTAATTGATCAAACCGATTCAGAAATATACACACACTCTCTCTTTATAGTCCTCCCTCTCTCTCAAGGCACAAAAGCTAAGCTACGAAGTAGCTTTTTGCTTTCCTTCTTGCATCTTCTGCATCTGCATCTGAATCTGATTCTTCTTTTTGATCCTTTGATTTGAGAATTGATCGTGATTCGTGGTGATGCCGGGACCGGGCCCGCACATGATGTACGCGATGGGGTCGGGCTTGGCTCTCACCGCCGTGAGCGACGGCAGATTCAGCCCACACCACACTGTCATCTACGCCGTCAACGCCTTCTTCGGTCCCGATATTGGTTCCTTCCTCGAATGGCTTGCTTCCGAAGTCGTCGGTGTTCCTGATTCCGTTGGATCCACCATTCCCGATCTCATCCACCATCCTCTCTTTTATATTCTCATCCTCGGACCTCCTCTCTGTTTTCTCTACTCTCGGATCTCCGCCTTTCTTCTTCACAATCACCTTCTCGATTCCGTCTTCAAGGTCAGTACGTCGATTGCTTCTGTCCTCTATGAAATTGTGACTGTAGGAAAAGCATTGGTAATTAAATCGAAGTGACTCGCGCGGTCAATTTTGGGATTCCGTATTTATTGCGGCAGAATCTGTTGAATTAATTGACTTAGCGGTTTTTAATTGGAATCAGTGAATTACTGTGAGTTCTGTGACTTCAATTAATATGTATATTTATGCATGCTCCTGTATTGCCCAATTAACGTCAAGTGTGGCGTGGAGTAATTAACGAGTGATCCAGGACAATAAATGGATGCTTATTACATATATACACCGAATTGAAGAAACATCTGGTCTATATAGTTTGATTTGCGAATTCTTAAGAAACATCCTTTCTGTAGACTATAATAATAACTAAACTCTCAAATGCTTCAGAGCGTCCGTTGACTTCATTTGACTTCAATTTGCAGGTGCCCCTTACACGGAAGCAATGTCTTTTGTTGATATCAGCTGGCTCTTTTACTCACTTTTTCCTAGATCATTTATTTGAGGTACTATCTCGATGCTACCTATCATTTCCTCATTTATTGTTTGGTTCTATATACTTGGAGCTTTATATTGATGAAATGAGGGACATAGGATAGGAGATTAAAGGATGTAATTTGATTTTCATTACAAATCTTGATAGCCTATTTGACCAGCGATGATTACGCATGTTCCATCTGTTAAGATTATTAGTTTTTATTCTTTTCCACGTGTATATTCTTCATAGGTTTATTTTCTTGTACAGGTGTCCTTAGCAGATTGGATATACTGTAAATATTTTTCTGTTTCTGGTAGCTAGAGGCCGTTAGGAATTTGTTAGATTTTATTCTTCTTCTAGACCATTCTTCTGTTTTGTACAGCTGTATCTTATCTCTGAATTCGTTCTGTATATAATGGGCTCCTGAAATCAATGAGAATTGATCTGAGCATTATTCATTTGCCTTGTCTACACCTTGCGATTGTTCTGTTTTATGGTATCAGAGTCCATTATAAATTGATTCGATTCTATTGTTTTCTTTCAATTTTCTGTGGTCAATTCTGCCTTTACTGCTTGCTACATGTGCAATGGCTTTTTCATCTTGATTGTGAAATCTAGTGATCATACTATTTAGTCATTTATCATTAGCATCATATGTATTGGTGGAGCTCATGTGCGTATCGAGTCCTACCGTACCCTTTAACTTATGTTACTATTGAGGTCTCTGAAATTTACAAATCATGGAGCATAAACTGGACGCTCATAACTGCAAAATGATGAAAATACTTAACGAACGAAGACTTTAAAGTTAGGTTATCACATGTTAGACAATGTGGAGATGTACAAATATATATATAGGCAAAATGTGCTTTGAAAGTTTTGATTTAACTGACTTCAAACCTACTGCCCTGCTCGGCTACTCCCCCTTTTCAGCCAACATACCTGCTTAAGATGAGCCAAAACGCATGTTACATGAATATCATGTCCAAGATTGTCACGCAACAGTACATGCTAATCATGTTGAACCTCCAAAACCTTGACAGTTAAAAGCCTTAAAATTTAAGCCAACTGGGTGTGCGGTGTTTGCATCTTTTATGTATTGTCTTCTTTAACTGCTACATGCATGTTTCGTGAAAACTAACCTTGTAGATTTTTAATTATTTTCTCTAGTATTTATTAAATCATAGTTTAGGTCACGTTTCAGTCAAGTCATAATTAACGTTCAGTTATTGCAATTCAATCAACTCTTTTAACTTGCAGAAGTGATTCAGTACAGTTTTATAACGTGCCAACGTTAAGGGCCTGAGTATTTGAGATAGAAATATATTATGTCCTATATTTGAATTCTAAATTTTAAATGAACAATTGTTTGGCTCTATTATTTATTTATTAAACTGCATAGAGGTTAAGTTAATGTTCAAAATTAAATTTTTGATTACCACACTAGTATATTCTTTATATTTGTGCGAGTCGTATGAGAATCTTGAACCAACCTCAGATATATGTTAATTAAATAACTCAACAAAAATAATGCTAACAATTGAGAAATTTGTTAAAATTTTATAACGTTAATGATGGTGAAGAGTATATTAAGTTGTCATCTCTTATGAGGTGTTAATATTTCTTTCTCTCTTCAGTTCACAACTATTTTCTGGCCATTCTAAGTTTATTAACTAATTACCTGGATATAAAATTAATTATAAACTGATGTATGAAGTTCTCGAATCTCGATTCTTTGCATATTCAAGTATAGCATACTATTGGGTATTATTAATTCCATTGCAACTAAAGCCAAAAACCTTGGTCCAGTTGAGTTTTATTGGTTGAGAGGCCGTCTAGTGGTATCCACGACTCTAAAGGAAATCTAGCTATTGCAGCCACTTTAATTATCCTCAATATTTACTCTTTTACTCCAAACTCATGGGTAATATATATATTATCTTCAAAATCATGTAGGAGAATGGGCACTCAACCACTTATACTTGGATTTTGAGCACGGGTTGGTGGGAAGGCCGAGCACCAATCAACCCAGATGCTGTTATTGTAATTGTCTTCTTATGCACATGCTTATTTGGTGGCTTTTTTTACATCAACAGGTGTTTTGTTTATGCAATTACCCTTGTTAGTTATCAAGTTGTATATTGTTGGCACAACATGGTTTTGACATATTCCATCTTTGCCATGGACATGCAGAGGAGATGCATCAAGCCCCATAAAGAAGAGGTCGCATGAATCATTGTTACTTATTCTGGTCATAGCCTGTTTATACTGTATATGGTGTGCAACACAGATATACTTGATCAATCCTCCGCGTCCGGCAATTGGTGAAGAGGCTGATCTTGGTGTTATAATATTTTTAGCCGTGTATTTCTTTCTACCTCATGGTCTGTGTATAATGTCCATGCACCCTAAAGATCTCCACATGGACCAAATTCCTCTTTAACACAGTTTTGCCCTTTCAAAGATGTCACTTTTGCCAACGCAATATAATTTCAACAATGGCTTGAATCTCTTGTCAGTGCCTTGACTTTCAATCAAGCTAGATTTTGTATGGTCACTGATGATCAGACCATGTGATGCCAAGCATCCATCTCCTCTTTTGTTGGAGTTGGACTGCTTCAGCGCCCTTCAGGTAATTTCCATGCCTGTAAAAGTATTACATACTTGTAAACTACATTTTTTTTTTCCTTTTTCTTGTCTGTAGATTGTAAACTACCCCATAGGAACTTGAAGTCTTGCAATGCCTTTTTCTGTATTGAATAAGTATAACTTATTGGATGAAGGATAATAATTTTTTCTGGCACTCTCAGGAAATTTGAATTTCATTTCCATGCCTGTAAAAGTGTTACATACTTGTGAACTACAATTTGTTTCCCTTTTTCTTGTCTGTAGATTGTAAACTACTCCATAGGAACTTGAAGTCTTCCAATGCCTTTTTCTGTATTGAATAAGTATAACTTATTGGATGAAGAATAGATTTTTCTGGCACTCTCAGGAAATTTGATTTTCATTACCTGATTTTAATTAACATTCTGCATATAATTGCAGTTGCACTCCCCCAAAACTTTATTGCATCAGAGGAGTATCGTTAAAAATATTTTAACTAAGTTCTCATACTTGTAATAGTCCTGCGTGCACTCCTGCAACTGCAAGGGAAAGTTTTGATCCTAAAAGATGAGGTATAATTTTTTACAAATCTTTACAGCAAGAGCTCTGGATTCTGTAGATTTATTGGGTATTTGAAGTTGGGTGATCAGTGGTCACTCCTCCGTGTAACAAAGCATGAACCTGATCACCCCACTGATAAACCAGATACTGTTTTCTTTTTTCTCGAGTGAGTTTCTTCTCTTCTTTTTCTTTTGGTGATAATTATAATAATGTTTACAGGGTTCTTTATTGTAATTATTCCATCTAAGTTCACTAAAGATTGAGCTCAAGAATGGGTAAGCCACATCCTTCAGCATCTTTCCATAATTCACATAATCAGTCTGATAAACTGAGCTTCCTACTCTAGAATATGCATGTTAAATTCTTACGAGGTATGATGAATTTATAATCTCGGTGAGAATTATAGGCCATCGTGGTATCTTACGCAATATTTAATTTGGTTTTTCAATCAGAAAAAAGAAAAGAAAAGCGTACGTTTGATAATTTGTTCTGTATTTTCGTTTTTATGGAAAAATAAGTGTTTTAAAAACCATAAGAAAGAAGGAATCGAACTTTTGGAATTTCTTCTGTTGCCTTTATCACATTTTTCTTTTGTAAATAAGGACCAAATTGATATTTGATACGATCAGTGAGACCTAACGAGGGGAAAAACAATTCATAAATTAAGCAGCCAACATGGTGGTATTGCTCGCATGTTCATCTGTACTAATAATACACATCTTCCATGATTTAACGCCTTTCGTTTTTCTCCAATTTTGATTCAGTAATCAGACAGCTAATTATAGTTTTGGATTGAACAAAACTTCCAATGCTTTTGTAAGATTAATTAACTAGCCAGATGCATTTAAAATACTGTAGATACAATAAAATGATTAGAAGTTAGCATACCTGTGTGTGAGACATTAACTCATTATGGAAATGTAAATGCTTAATTAACTAGCCGGGTGTGTTTGGATGTGCCTTTATATTCTTTTATCCCTCATTTATCTCCCAATACTCCTTTAATACTAGATTTATAGTAAAAATTGTTGGGCGGAAGCGCAACCCACACAAGAAATAAAGGAAGAGGAAACGGAGAAACGAACACAAATCTTTAACGTGGTTCGGTGCCTCAAGACCTACTCCACGGTCCCCCTCTAGGACAAACTTCACTATATGTAATTTTTACACGGAAAAATTACAAACCCTCCTCAATACAATTTTTGACCGGAAAAATTGCAAACCCTCTCTCAAAAATGACTCACAACTACCCAAACCCCAATACACCCATTAGGATTTCTATGTAAGTTGTGGTGCCTCTTAAAGTGAAAAGCCCTCTCTATTTATAGCTTCCTCACCCACTCAACTTTTCTAACTTGACCAATGTGGGACTTTGAAAAAACAAAAGAACCCCAATAAATCCTCCCTTTATTCAAAGTCTCACATAATCAAACTCTATCAGAAAAACTGACATCTCTACATTCTCAGCTTTTCTGATCTTCATCTATTCTCGGAGAACACTCTAGTCCTCCCTCAAATAAACTGTGTGGCATCTCCTCGTCGCTTGCACAGCATCGTCAGAACGGCATCTCTTCACCTGCATGACATCTCTTCTTGCTTGTGTAGCATCTCCTCGTCACCAACACAGTATCCTCTCATCACGTACGTGGCATCTCCTCGTCGCTTGCATAGCATCGTCAGCACGGTATCTCTTCACCTGCATGACATCTCTTCTTGCTTGTGCAGCACCTCTTCGTTGCCAACGTAACATCTCATCACTTGCACAACATCTCCTCGTTGCACCACATATCCCTCTCCATTACTCATCATACACTGCATATTCAGACCCTCCAACCAAATAGTCCTAAATCATGCATTGCCACAACATAAAGTCCGCTCTCCCATCAAATAACGGAACTTTAAAACCTCACGGTCATCATCATACCAACAGACAACCAATAACCAACACCACAAAACAGACAGCCAATAACCAGCACCACAAGCAACCAACAACCACAAACAGTCTAACAGACAACCACTCCAAATTCCAGAAAACTAACTTCAAAACTGGAATTAAAATCAAAAGCTAGACTGAACCAACCTCTCTTGATCTTGCAGTGCCGGAACCTTCTGCTGACCCACTTGCTCCTTCCTCTCCCTTCTTCCTCCTTGGACTTCAACCTCAGCTCTGATACCACTTGTTGGGCGGAAGCGCAACCCACACAAGAAATAAAAGAAGAGGAAACGGAGAAACGAACACAAATCTTTAACGTGGTTCGGTGCCTCAAGACCTACTCCACGGTCCCCCTATAGGACAAACTTCACTATTTGTAATTTTTGCACGGAAAAATTACAAACCCTCCTCAATACAATTTTTTACCGGAAAAATTACAAACCCTCTCTCAAAAATGACTCACAACTACCCAAACCCCAATACACTCATTAGGATTTCTATGTAAGTTGTGGTGCCTCTTAAGGTGAAAAGCCCTCTCTATTTATAGCTTCCTCACCCACTCAACTTTTCTAACTTGACCAATGTGAGAATTTGAAAAAACAAAAGAACCCCAACAAAAATCTCCCAATACTCCTTTAATACTAGATTTATAGTAAAACATCTTGTTTGTTTCACAGTTATCTCTCACTCCTTTATTTTTCTCATTTATATCTCCTTTATCTCTCTTTTATCTTCTCAAATTATTAACATATCCCTACTCAACTACCTATAATTACATACTTTTTACTATAAAATAATAAAATACTCAAAGGATGTATTTGTAAATTATATATTAAAATATTTTTATTTATTATCCTTACAATTTTCTCTCTCCATTCATCTTTTCTTACTATTTTTTTTCTTACTCACACTCCTCTCTCTCTCTCACTTATATTATATTATATTATATATAATTTATATTATATATAATTTATATTAATTTACTTAAAAAATGATTTTAGTCCTTGAAATTATACCAACTCAATAAGTCAATACTTGAGTCATCAAAATATATAATTTTTGATATATTGGTATTCCTTCCTCTATTTTTTCAATTATTTTAATAATATTTTTAAGAGTCAAAATTTAAAATAAAATAATTAAGTCCATGTTATTTACATTATATTTTGATCCATGAGATAAAATATATAATCAAGACCCAAATAAATATAAATTTTGGTCCCTCCTACAGTATATATATGGGCAATATTTTTTGTGGTGTAAAAATCTATGAACATATTTAAAGTAATGGGAAAAAATATATAATTCATCCCCCAAAGCTTTACAATTTGGGCCTTCCTTCGGTATATATATAAGGGCCAAAGTCCTAATTTGGTCCCTCAATTATTTTTTGTTCCATATTGGTCCCTCAGTTTTCTAAAATTTGACACAGTTGGTCCACTCTCTCTGAGACAAAAAATAACTGAGGGACCAATTTGGAACATTGAGCATAACTGAGGGACCAAAATAGGACTTTGGCCTATATATAAGTAATATTTTTTGAAGTGTAAAAATATAAAAACAAAATTTAAAATAGAAAAAAAAAACATAATTCAATTCCCAAAACTTTAATAATATTTTTTGTTGTTTGTTATAATTTAGCGTCTTCTGTTTTGAGTATATGGATAACATTTTTTGTTATCTCATTCGACAACAAAAATTACAGATCAGTCCAACTTCAATAATACTTTTTTTAGTGTAATCAGATCCTAAAAATATACATTATGGTCCCTCGTGCACTAATATAATTATTCCAAGGTAATATTTTTGGTGGTGTAAAAATTTAATTACAGTTTGGTCCCTACTCTAACACATGAGTAATTTTTTTGTGGTGAAAAAAAAATCAATATAAGAAAAAAATTATAATTCTCGAATCCAAAACTTTATAGTTTGGTCACTCTTCCTGTATATGTATGGATAATATTTTTTGTACTATACACTATTGAGAAAAAATGTATCATTCATATAAAACTAATATACATATTGGTCCATCATTCAATATATATATGGCTAATATTTTTGGTTCTGCAACTACTGAAGAACAAAATTTAGAAAAATACATAATTCATACCCCAGAAAATATACATTTTGGTCCCTTCTCTATTATATTCATGGGTAATATTTTTTGTAGTATTAAAATTTTAAAATAAAATTAAAAGACAGTAAACAGGAAAAATATATAATCTAGTCCCAAAATTTTACAATTCAGTACTCAAAAATTACATTTTGGTTCCACATTGACACCTTCATCCTCCTTTACCTTACCACTCCAAAAATCTCCTTCATTAACTTCTCTTTTAGCACAATTTTCGAGACAATCATTACATCATACTACTTTATTAACACCAAAATAACACTCATTTATTCTCCTTTATTTTTACCATTTTTACCCCTATATAAATTTAAAATACCAATACAATTATTTCAACCTACCACAATCATTACATACCCTTTAAAATAATTTCACATCATAATTCCTCATTTATCTCTCATTTTCCCAAACAACATTTACTAAAAACCTCCTTTATAACACAAATCATTTACCTCTCCTTTATTACCTCTCTCATTCCTTTATCCTCCTTTAACTTAACTTCCCAGTCCAAACGCACGTAGTTTATAACATTAGTTGTCAACATACAAAATTGAACATACAAAATTGAACCCTTTATTTCTTATTATTTAACGCTAATTATACGCATACTTTTCATAATAAAACATGACATTGACAATCTACACACTTTTAATTTTGGGTTTATCTAACATAAAAAATTTAGATAAAATTGTTTGTATCTTTTTTTCGTCACAAGTTTTATTTGAAAAATGTTATAGCAAATATATAAATAACTTTATCTAATCACAAGAGTGTAATACCGTGACCAAATGGTTCCTTACTTGATTTCTTAATCAATAATGAAAATTCAAATATCATCTTTAAATATGAAAAGCATTTATTTATCTTTAAATTGAAAACCCATGATAAAAGAATTAATTATTCTTCCCATAACTAGATATCGATTTAGAAAAAAAAATACACAAGTCTTGTTTTATCTAATATCTACTTTAAAGGCACACCTTAAAGAATCATTTAATAGCTTGGAATATATAAATATATATATATATATATATATAAAGTAGTTAAAAGTTTCTGATAGTATTAAACTATAGATTAATATTTGGACTGGCCGGGAAAGGGTTGGTGGGTCTTATGTATGTGTACATACATATAAATAAAATGGTGTTGAAAGTTAATTAGTTAACGTTAGTGATTGCATTGCATGAATGTAATGATTGAAAAACAGAGATGTTGGGAATTATGAAGATCTAGAAATGATGAATCAATATTAATTATTCATTGATGGCATGATGATGTGGTTAATGCCAATTGTAGGTAAGGCATACATATATATATGGATGGGATACATTTTTTTTTTGGATAACAAATAATGCAATGAATTAATTAATGAAGGCAAGAAATAGTGTTTGTGAAGGAAAAATCAAACACAAACATTATTTGGGGAACAACAAAAAGTACATAAAAATTTCAACAAAAAAAAGAATCCCCAGACACAACAATGATCCCTGTCATGTAAGTGGGAAAGATTATTCATGTCGGAATATAATCTGCATGAATTGTGGCAGAATCGATCGTTGCCGACAAATTGCTTCCTTAGCTTCATGCATATTGCTCATAATTTCAAGTCCATCCATTCACATTAGTACTACTACTTTCGTTGGGCTTGATGATTGTTGTGCTCACCTTTTTAGCAAAAGATGGCAGGCAAAATGCAGCTGAATGAACCTGATATGAAATATTGAAATTAATTACATAAATAGTATTGCCGGAAAAATAATCTTGGGATTATGAGCTCCGAACTAGAGTAATCTCGCATTTAGTACGCGGATTAAAAAATTAGTCTTGAGAATATTATATTCCCGGAAATGTCATAATCCCATGAAATAATGGCCCAAATATTGAATCCCATCACACGAGATTATTTTTGCGCATCCAAAATGACTTTATTACTCTAAATTAATTTTTTCTAATTAATTTTTTTCTCTACAAACCCTTGTCACTTTTCATCTTTGTCATTAAGTTTTACTCTACAACTCAAACTCTTGTCACTTTTCATCTTTGTCACTAAGTTTTACTCTACAACTCATCTTGTGCACTATGTTCTTACTCATATGTTTAGTATGAGTTTTTATTTTTTTATTTTGAGAATTATTTCAGCTATGTTTTGAGTGAGATTTTTTTAGAAAATTTTATTATGTTGAAAATTATGGACACTGTGTTATGAAATAATATAATCTATTAATATTATTTAAAAAATTTTAGTTATGATATAATTATTTTTTTGGTAAATTACACTTTGGTACCCTGTGGTTTGGTCATATTTTACTTTGATACTCTGTGGTATTCTCCGTTAATACTTTGGCATCCTTTGGAGCTATTTTGTAATTTTAACCATAACAATTTTTACAAAAATTACATATTGGCCCCCAATATTTTCAGAAAATTACAAATAGGTCCCTGGATACACATTATCGATGGACTATAATGAAAATTATAAAAAAAATTTGGGGGTTAAAATATAATTTTAGCAAAATCTGTTGTGGTTAAAATTACAAAATAGTTCCAAAGGGTACCAAAGTGTTAACGGAGAATACCACAGGGTACCAAAGTGAAATATGACCAAACCACAGGTACCAAAGTGTAATTTATCCTTATTTTTTTATGATATAGTATTTTTCTCATGATTTGTTTTGAAAAATTTCTACATTTGATAAACTATTAGTTGAGAATAAAAAGTCAATGGCACATTTGTAAAAGTATTAAACATTTCCAGAAATATCAAAATTGAACAAAACACAAGATTGTAATATTCCTCGGAATATTGCAAAATAATCTTAGGGCTATTTTAACTCATCCAAACAGATATTCTTATAATATTGGGAATCTTATTCTTGGGATTCCCAAGAATGAAAAAATAATTTGTATACTAAGCGCCCAGGACTTGTTAAAGAAGAAGAAGAAGAATGTGATTTTCTAAATGTCTTCAATTCATTAAGTTATAATTGTTTAGAGAACTTTTTTTATGGTTTAGGAGTACTTAATTAAATCCCTAGGGTTTTATACGTTTATAAATACAAGGTTCTATGTCTCTTTCATTTTAATTTCGATTGCGACAAGTTCGAAGCAATATGTTATTCTTCACGAGTCATTTCTTTGTTCAGTTGGAGGTCGTTAACAAACAATGTCAAATCAAGCTCTGAAAGTGAGTTGTTCGTTTCACAATTTTTTAAAAAAAAAGCGAAGTTGATCATATATATCTTGTTTCATCAAGTTTGATTGCGATGCGTTTGGAGCTATGTGTTAGTCTTGACAAATCTTTTTTCTATTCGATTGGGACCGTCAGCAAATGAGGTCAAATCGAATTCGATTTGATGACAGTTTAAACTGAAAAAAAAAACTCTTCAAAAGTAACTTGTTGACATTATTAGACTTGAAAAGAGAGATATATAATTAACTTCGCTCGTTTGACTATGAAACGAGCAGCCCACTTTCGGAGCCAATTTAAGGGCTTGATTGGGAGGATGGTTTGGAAGTGGTGTGGGGTGGTTTAGGGGTATAAACCATTGATTGAGAGTTTAAGTAGTGAATGGGATGGACCATCCTAACCCATCCTAGATTGCAACTTACTTCAAAAGTAAAAGACCAAAATTCCACTTTGCCTTAAATACAATATATATATATATATAGTAGACTTAGTAGTGATTGAGAGAGTTATCTTAGAGAAAATATCTTGATATTAAATTTATTTTGTAACTTAAATATTCAAGACAATAAAGGTTCTCCAAAAAGGTTGATCTTTTTTCCTTAATTTTGCATTCTCATTAATTTGTACATGTGGATCATTAATAAATTATGCGATTTGTTATGAGCTAGTGACAACAGTATATATATAATCCTAACAAATAATAATAATCTTGGCACATTTGTATTTAGGGAAGAAGTAGGTGCACCTCAGAGTTGTAAAACTTCAAGGGTTGGTTTGAGACGCCATAGTTGTGTGGATTAATGGGGTTAATTGGGGTTCTGAAGTTCACATGAGGGCCTTCCGTTGAACAAAGCAAGAAACCAATCACCCCACTGAAATTAAATCAATCAATTAATTAATAATCAAGTAATAATATAATTATGTTTAAATTGATATAAAGCTGGTGCATGAAATGAATTAATTGCATGCCTTTGATAGGTAGGAACAGAAGTCCATGCATAATGAAAGGAGCCTTTGAAGGTTTGGGTGCATTTGAACTTAAGTTTGTGAATATCAAGCTTACTCCCTAACCAAAAGCTTTCTGCTTGAATGCATAATACACCTCCTCCACGTAAAGCTTTTGATGCCAATGGGAACAACTCTGTTTCAAATACCTCATCATCATCATCACCTCCTGCATTCATACATATACATACATATATTAATTCATTGTACATATATACGTTAATATTAATCCATCATCATCATGATTATTCATTTTATATGTGTGCAGTGTATGTCACACTATATACGTACTTAATGGGTCGAACGCATCTGCTATTATAGCATCATAGCTCCCTCTTTCAACACTCATGAGAAACGAAATCCCTGTTAATATAATTAATTAAAAACTAATTAATTAACATATATAAATGATGATAATTATTATATGTATATATATAAATGTCATTCTTTAATAATTATATGTGTGTGTGGGACGGACGTACGCACCATCTTTGACATGAAGCTTCACTCGAGGGTCCTTGTATCCAACAGCTACATCTGGGAAGTATTCTTTATACACCTGCTAATTAAATTAATCATCTATATATTAATATATGTATAATTAAATAAAACTAAAATGAAATCATATATATAAATAAATACAAATATTGAAGCTAGATTAATTATTACATCAATGAGCATGGTGTCTATCTCACAGATGTCAATTTGCTCAACAGAGGAGTGGCGGGAAATTTCCCTGAGAATGCCACCATCTCCACCACCAATAACTAGAACCTGAAAAGGAATTGAAACATCGATCGTCCATCAAATAATCATTTAATTTATTATATAATATAATATAGTATAGAATTAATAAATGAAAAACCTTTTTTGGGTTAGGGATAGAGCAAAGAGGAAGATGAGTGAGCATCTCTTGGTATGAACATTCATCCTTCTCTGTCAGTTGGAGTCTCCCATCCAGCACAAATACTTTCCCGTGTTTTGACGACTGCATTAATTAATTAATCCACTTTATAAATAATTACTAGCTATTCATCATAATATATATTAACATTCATGGTAATTATCAATTAATTGAGATATGTATACGATCACCTGAAATACCATCATGGATTGGTATTCAGACTTGCCTTGGAACAAAACTTTTTCAACCTTCAAAAGGTGTGCCTCCCCTGCAATAATATAATTAACACCAAACACATTAATTAATGCGTCATGTTTGTAAAGTTACACTATACTTGTATCAATAATTTGAATAATTTATTGTAATTAATGAATATATACAAATAATGAAGAAGAAATAATTAATCAACGTATGTATCATATATATATATACCTGGCCATCTTGAATCAAACTCAGAAAACCATTCAGCAGGAAGGGTAGGACGAGTAGAGTGATTATTAGCAGAGGCTTCAGTGATGAGAGGATTAGAGAAGCCATTATTTATAACATTAATGTCACTGTCACTGTCACCCTTCAAACTCATTACTCTATCCATATGTATATATATGTATGTATATATGCCCTATGCTTACTTAATTCTATGACAGCTTCTTATGTATTTCTACGTCTCAATCACTATATATATATATATATATATAATTTATAGACTATATATGGAAAAAATAATAATAATAATGATAATATTTAATTTTTGAGATACTGCTAGTTAATTTATTTTAGATCATATTACTTAATTTGTTAGAAAATTTTAATTAATTTTTTAGCCATTGTTGGTTAACTTTTAACTAATGTTGGTTTAGTATTTCAGTTAGTGAAATAATGGTAGTTGATTGTTTAGATAATGTTGATTAAATTTTTTAGATAATAGTTCTTTTTCGCCGATTTTTTTTAGAAAAAATTAGTTATTTTTTAGAGAGATAATTTTGAGTTAATTTATTAAATAATGTTAGTGAATTTTTAGATAGTGTATTAGTTGATCATATTTTAAATAGTTAATATGTTAGCCAACAAAGGTTGGCCCAGTTGGTAAGGAGTCAACTCATAACCCACAAGGTCGTGAGTTCGAATCCCGCTGCTGATGTGAGGGCCTTGTTGGTAGGCGATCTGTAAGTACCTCTGTAAGCGCTCATAGAGCCTTGAGGCCTGCCCTGGCCTTGGTGAGCCCCCGGGGCCCAACTCACCTAAAACTTTCTATTACCAAAAAAAAAAAATAGTTAATATGTTAGATATAATGTTATTAGTAAATTTTGTATATAATATTAATTAGTCAATTTTTTAGATAGATAAGTTTAGCTAAATTGTTAGATTATATTAGTTAGTTTTTTTAAAATTGTATAAGCTTTTTTAGACAGTTAATTCATTAGATANATGTTTAAAACTATAGTCTATGAAATTAAAAATAAGAGAAAATTTACTATTTGGTCTCTCTTTCTTTACTAAGTTAACAATTTAGTCCCTTATTTATTTTACATACATATTTGCGTGCCCGTTAGGACACGCAAAGCCCCTAGTATATATATATATATATATATATATGCATTACTCTAAATGTATTCATGATACATGACAAGCTGATTGCAGCGCACAATGGACATTTGTACGTTAGAAAATTAAAGCATGACAAAATAATTTTTTGATATATTCTTTCAATCATTATGTCAGTAAATAAATATTCACAAAAATAAGTAAGGTGATTGTAAAATGGTTAGAAAGACCTAACTCATCCCAAAAGAACTTTTAAGAGGAAAGGGTTGCCTCGGTGTATATGTAGAATTAGAAAGTTATTTAACTAAGCAATGTGAGACTTCAACACGCTCGACATAAGAGCGTGAAGCCAACCAGTTATTCCTCATCCCAAAAGAACTTTTAAGAGGAAAGGGTTGCCTCGGTATATATGTAGAATTAGAAAGTTATTTAACTAAGCAATGTGAGACTTCAACACGCCCTCCTCACGCTCGATATAAGAGCGTGAAGCCAACCAGTTATTCTTAGGGCATCCTACAGTAAGACTTATCCATTCCACATGCATTTAAAAAAAAAAAAAAGTTTAAATAAATTTAATTTCGAATGTTCGTCGAGTTAAATTAAACGTGCATTTAAATCAAACTTAGTGAGTATTTATATAAATTTAAATCTTTATAAATCGTTTACTAAGAAAATTTTAATATTGGAATCTTTTTTCGCCATCAAAAGGGCTAAAGCCCAAAATATGAGAGTGGATCTGGATTTGCAGTGTGACACAAACAAGGCAAAATGCAGTGTTTTAATATTGCGTTTTGTTTAAAACAATTCATCATTGTATTACACCGCAGATTCACTACAGTGAAACTCACTGCATTGGATCCATCCCCTGAAACTTCAACTCACATTTTTTTGTATATTTTTATCAATATGTTTTATGACCCTATAATATTGTATACAAATGTCTATACAAAATATTCGTACGCACGAATAGTAGTGTACATGCATGCAAGGTTGTAAATTGCAGTCTGTAACTGTAATTGCAATCATAATATTGTAGTTGCAGTGACACGCAATTTGCATCAAATCACAACGATTGTAACACTCACAATTACAATAAACACACAACGTAATCATAATCGCAATTTGCAACCTTGGGATGTATATATATACATATATATATATAACACACTTATACATATACATATACCACTCATATATATATATAACACACTTATACATATACATACATATATGCATGTATCTAAAAGGTAGAGCAAAAAGAAACGTAATTTTGATTTCAAAATGAATAAAAGAAGTGTTTCTTAATTTATATATTCTTCAGATTAAGTTTTCAATTTTTAAAAATTATTTCATTCAAATATCATCATAAAATATTAAAAGTTAAATTCATCCTTATATAAGAGAATATAATCTTAACTCTTAAGTGAATTACATCGCTATCAAACTAAGTATTTAAAAACAGAAAAATGGGGGCACACCGGCCAATTAATTTTATGTAAAGTTTACTCAGGATCAGGATATTGGATATGGCCTGGGGATTATATGTGTATATATTCTTTTTTTTTTTGGGTTANATTCAATCTTTCGAATGTAGTTGTAGTCAATTTAATTGTTCAAAGATATATGTATTTTTGTATTTTTATATTATTTTTGAATATTATTAACAAATTAATAATAATATGTAAATAAAAAAATTAATTATTGTACTAATTAAATGATTTTAAAACACACTTCTAAAATTCAAATTGATAAAAACATATTACATCTTTAGTTGTTTAAGCTATATATATATTATATATATATATATATCTTATATTATATGGCTCCACCCTTTTCTGGTCGTCCACATTTTAAAATTATAGTACAAAATTAATAATAAGAGAAAAATTATTATTTGATCCCTTCTTTTTTAATGAGTTAACAATTTAGTCCCTCATTTATTTTACATACATATTTGCGTGCTCATTAGGGCACGCAAAGCCTCTAGTAATATATATATAGCTTAAACAACTAAAGATGTAAGATGTTTTTATCAATTTGAATTTTAGAAGTGTGTTTTAAAATCATTTAATTAGTACAATAATTAATTTTTTTATTTACATATTATTATTAATTTGTTAATAATATTCAAAAATAATATAAAAATACAAAAATACATATATCTTTGAACAATTAAATTGACTACAACTACATTCGAAAGATTGAATAATTGATTTTAGTAACAAGTATACTTTTCATTTTTTTTTTCATTGACGATTAAAATATAATTATTTTTATAATAATAAATTAGCAACGTTGGATGAACAAGTAAATTTACAGATAAAAAACGATTAATGCAAGCAAAAACGGTTACAAGTTAGAACATCCTCTCACATCACATCAGAAAGAGAAGCATGTGTTGGTAAACGATTCGTGAAGGCTAGGTGAAAATATTTAAAAATAATAATGATATAATAACGAAAAGCGACTTTGTTTTTATAATTAAACTAAGGACGTACGTTAATCTCCATGTCGCTATACTAACGAAAAGCGACTTTGTATCTGCATTTAATTACCCTAATTAATTAGTTAATTATTAATATGTTACTACCTATCACCACCATATTATGTTTGGAATCCAGACTATAGCTAGGCTGCACCTGTACGTGACTAACTATAATTTTATAATATTAATCATTTTAATTAGGCGTTATGTTATATCAGTTCGATCATGGATATATAGGACAATATATATATAAACTTGTGATGGAAAATGAATTTGATAACGCGTTGCAGTGGGCATCACGTGATTGGTCCACGTGCTTCTCCAGTCTCTATCGATGATAATTTTGATATTTGAATTTAGCTAATTAATTAGATTAATAAATGAATAAGAAAGGGGATGCATGTGATTGATTAGTGACCACAAATGAGTCGTCCTACGTGTAGTGGGAAAATCCCTACTTATGAATCACTGATCAGATTCAGATATGTTTATGCATGTGATGTGACAACGCCCTCTTTCCCTCTATAATTCTATCTTTGACCGTTAAATTATATATAAACTTTTATTTTCCACACGTACATAATTAAGCTAATCTAATCTAACCTTACCTTCTTTCTTGTTTTTGCGTGTACACCTATGTTTCTTTAAGCAAATCTGGATTTAATTATGCTTGTTTATATTGTCATATTAACGAACACCAGTTATCCACATGAATTTCTTCCTACCAATTGTTAAAATGTTCCCCAAAATAAATAAATAAGCATAAGATGCTATAACTAATTTATTTAAAAAATAATAGCAGTAATTAATGTATATATAATGACAGTAACCTTCATGGATTCTCTTCTCCTCTTTCATTTTGGTGGTAGTTTCAGATTTCGTCTCTCTTTATAGAAGATCTTCTCTCCAACGTACAGTAGAAGTTTTTTCTTTCATAATTCATTACTATAAATATCATGAAATAAGATTCTCTTTCTGTTGCATAAAAATAAATTCTCTTTATTGGATGTCTACCCCTAGTTAAAAGGTAAACAAATTATTAACGTGGTGTGACATAGATAATAAGGTTTATGTTCCCTTAATTATCTTCTCTCAAATTTGATCCTTAAAGAGATGAGAATGGAACGTCATCTGTTGATAAGATCATTCTGAATATTACACCTCGCAGTGCTCAAAGAATTAGTCATCAAATCTCCTACTTCGATCATAAATCAAAAAAAGAGAAAACAAATTAATATTTTAACAGAGTAAGTAACTATATATATACATCTTTATCTTTATGTCTATATATAAACAATGACCAGTCTCTAAAAAAAGATCAACTATATTTTTAGCTAGTCACTGAGACATAATCATTCAAATAAAAGAAAAAGAAGCTCTAAAACAGGCTAATTTTGACATTTTTTTTTGGTGAACGGCTAATTTTGACATTTGATAAAAAGAAACTCTGACAAATGACTCAATAATGCAAAGAAATAATAATTTTAATAAGTGGATTTTGTCACCTAAAAAATTGAAGTTTTGTCATTAGTTATTTACACTACACAAAATACTCATTACGTTTAACCTAATAAAAATTCGAAAACATAATTGTAGCCAAGGCCATCACGTGACAGCTTTATATATTAGCATTTTCACAAGTTATATGCAGGGATGCACACAAATGGGGAACTTGGCCAACTTGGTTTGTACTTTTATCTCTTTTTTCTCAAGTTAGGTTTAGAATCGAGTCAGACTCTAGATTTTGTTTTAATGTTTATTGTAGAAAATGGCCAGTGTGTAATATATATATATATATATATATATCCTAAATAGAAATACATATATAAAATTATAATTCTAGACTTAACTAAATATGATTTTTTTTTTTTATATATATCTATTGATGAAAAAGTCAAAACATAAACAAAAAAATCTAACTTGAACGAAGAAAAAAATAATTTAAAAAATTTTATTTAAATCTGATGAACTCGATGACCCGGTCTATATGTACATTCTTAATTTTTCTTTTTGAATAAAAACAAAAATTGTGAAAACGCGGGCATATCCATCAATTGGTGGTAGGCACCCAATAATTTGTATAGTGGAAGATGGTCGATGAATTCTATACGATAGAAAATTCATACATAAATTCGAATGCAACGGATCATGAAACTATATTTTGTCAATAACGCACACATGTGCATGCAAGAGATATTTGGGTAGTCACTACATAATATTGCTCTTATTCATATATCGTTATATAATTTTTTTTTTTAGAAAAATTGACATAATAATATATAATATTTAAATTATAATTCAAAGTAACAAATTATATATTTATAAGGACATGTTTAATACCATTGTGAATCAATTCACATTTTTAGCAACCATATATTCAATATATGGTTTTTTTTACTTTATGTTATTATTTTTAAGTTGGATATCTAATCTAGATGATTTTTCTTTAATACATATCATAATAAGTAAGTTAGTAAAGAAAGAGAAAGAAAAATTTGTATTCTTAAAAAGAAAAAAAACAAACATAACTTTTTTCTCAATTTTGTAACTAATTTTGTTTTTAGTCAACTAATTTATTAAAATAGATATAAGAGAGAAATAAGTTATTTCAAGTATTCATATTAAAAATAATTGTAAAAATCAAACAGAATTATATTTTGAACTAATTATAAAATAAATAGAAAAGTTTAAAAAAAAACAACATGAGGTTTGGACTAATATTGTATTTAAATCATATATATATATGTATTTTTTTTTTTCAACTTGATAAATTGTGTTGAAAAATATTTATGAGACACTGTAAGTTAATAGTTAATAATTGTGCGGAAAAATCTATTATAAAAATGAAGAGGAATTGACAAGGAAGGAAGGAAGCATGGGCAAGGCAATGAAGTGGGTTCCTTAGAAGTTAGAACGCGCTTACATTAACAGTTTCCATGGCGGTACGGCACATGTCTGTTGCTGATAGGTCCAGCTGTCAGAGTCGGTTAGTATGGCCCACCATCCTTCCCTCCCAAAAATATCATCATATTCATATTTATATATTCAACATTTTCCGAAAGTGGCGCCTCCAGAATCCGCCACGTGTTTAGAATATTCTCCAATCATCCCTCCTATATTACCTACCTGAAACTGAAACCCAGATTGAGTTGAATTCAATTTCCTCCCTCCCTTTCTTTTTTTCTTAGCTTCAATGAGTCGTCATAAACCTTACCACGACGATCTCGAACGGCGAATTCTGTCATTTCCCGCTGTATTCCCATGCGAAGCTGTATCTCTCTCTACCCTTCTTTCCTCTTTAATCTCTCTCGCTCACTCTATCTCCAACTTCCACTCTTGTTTCTTCCCCACTCAACGTCGTAATGCCACTCACACCATTCGCTTAATTCGCATCATTCTCATCTTCCTCCACGAACTCAGAGACCACCAATTCCATATCTCCCAACACCAACAATCCCTCTTTCGTCTCTGTTTCTCCGACCTTCACTTCACCTTCCAGAACCTTCTCTTCTTGCTCCACGATTCTACTCGCCCAGGCGCTTCCCTCTGGATGCTAATCAAACACCCACACGTGTCCTCCCACTTTCGCCTTTTCATTCGCGCCGTTGCCACTGCTCTCGATGTCTTGCCTCTCCACCGAATTCACCACGTCTCTGATGAAGTCAAAGAGTTGCTCCAATTGGTCGCCAATCAAGCCCGCCGCATTTCCTTCCAACCCGACCCGGATGACGAGTCAACCGCGAAAAAGGTCCATTTGGTTTTGACTCAGTTCGCCAGGGGAATACAACCTGATTCTGCTTCAATAAAGCAAATCCTGGATTATCTGAAAATTCAAACATGGAATCACTGCAACCAAGAGCTCAAATTCTTAGAGGACGAGATCGATTACGAGTGGTGTGAATGCGAGGAGCGAGAGGTGCCTTTGATGAGTGGTTTGATTGGGTTCTTGAGTTATTGCAGAGCAGTCATATTCGACACTCTGGATTTCAATAATAATAATAATACCCACACCCAGGAAAGAAGGTGTAGTACTAGTACAGAAACAGAGACGATTCTGAATTATTGCGTAAACCCAGAGGATTTTCGATGCCCGATTTCGCTGGAGCTAATGACCGACCCTGTCACTATATCCACGGGTCAGACTTACGACCGAGCTTCCATTCAAAAATGGCTGAATTCCGGGAAAACAGTATGCCCCAAAACAGGGGAAAAGCTAACCAACACTGATTTAGTCCCAAACACCACTCTCAAGAAGCTAATCCAACACTTGTGCGTCCATAACGGCGTTTCCATTACAAAATCCAAAGACACGGCGGCGAGAACCGCCGTGCCGGGAAGCCCGGCGTCGGCCCACGCCGTTCAATTTCTCGCCTGGTTTCTCGCTCGGAGGCTCGTGTTTGGGACGAAAGAACAGAAGAACAAAGCCGCCTACGAGATTCGTTTGCTAACAAAATCCAATATCTTCAATCGCTCGTGCTTGATCCAAGTGGGAGCAGTTCATCCTCTGCTTCATCTTCTAGAAGATTCCGATAAATCCACGCCAGAGAACGCCATTGCTGCTTTAATGAAGCTGTCGAAGCACACCAAAGGAAAAGAAGCCATCATGGAAAACAATGGCCTCACGCCAATTGTAAAAGTTCTAAAATCCGGAAAAACCCTAGAATCACGCCAAATCGCAGCAGCCACTGTATTTTACCTAGCTTCATTGAAGAAATACAGAAAAACAATAGGAGAGAATCCAGAGGCAATCCCTTCGTTAGTACAATTAATCAAGGAAGGAACAAGCTGCGGGAAGAAAAACGCCGTGGTGGCGATTTACGGACTTCTCTTACATCCAAAGAATCATCAGAAAGTTCTAGAAGCTAATGCGGTGTCTGTGATTATTAACAACATTCTAGGGTTTGAGAACAATATAACGGATTGTACTATAACGACGGAGTGTTTGGGTGTGCTTGCGGCGTTAGCGGAGAACAGTAATGAAGGAGCGGAAGCCATAGTGAGAGCTTCTTCTTCTTCTTCGTCGTCGTCGTCGGTGTTGAGATTGATAATCGGAAATCTGCGATGTACGACGGAGGCGGCGGCGAGGGAACACTGCATATCGATTCTGGTGTCGGTGTGCGTCAACGGCGGCGAAGAGGTGGTGAGCGCTGTGGCGAAAGAAGCGTCGGTGATGCCGGCGTTATTTGAGATTCTCGCCGGCGGGAAGTGTCGTGCGGCGAAGAAGGCGAGGTTTCTGCTAAGGATTTTGCAGGAGTTTCATGACAAACCGGCGTCTAATAATTGTTAGTGTCACAAATTTTGAAGTGTTAATTAGTCGTTGGATGTAAATACTTGATTTTTTTGTTTTTGGTTGTTTTATTATTACCACATTGGGGATTTGTTAAATTAGCTCTCGTGTTATTTTTTTAAACCACGAGAGGTAATTTCCAATAAGTTAGTTGAACTGTCGAAGCATTTTTTTTCTTTTTTGTGTAGCTCTGCTGTATGGTTTTTCTGATATTCTTGTGTGAATTTTGAAACTGAAATGATGTAACAGAATAGTTTATAACAATTTGCTGATTGAATTTTTCAAAAGGAGATATGAATTTTTAAAATTTCCTGAGGTTGGAAGAAGATAACCAAAAAATGTTTTTTTTCGTAGGAAACCAAAACATGTTGCAAATAACAACTAAATTTATGAAGTATATATATTTTGATCTAACTTCAAAAAATAATTTCAAATAAAGATTACAGAGAATTAAAAATCTTGGGTTCATTGCTTTCCTTGTTTTCAATTGAAATAATTTCTCAGTTAGGCAATTTTTCTCTCCAAATTGTAAATAAAAGCTTATTTGGTCACTAACTTATGAGTTACTTCCACATGCAAAATGTTCCTAAATTACAATATATATAAGTTAATATATATATATATATATATCTTTAACTTTAAAAACTAAGCACACTCAAACAGTACACTCATTACAAAGTTATTTCAGAACTTTAAAAACTCTCTAAAGCTCTCATATAAAACGCTAAGCACACTCAAACGTAACTTGCTAAATGAGGAGGAAAGCCATCCTTTTATAGGCAGAGAAAGTAACCAGAAACCGGAAATATTGATAAAACATAAATAAAAATTATAATTATTATTTCAAGCTTCATTCATCAATGCTGAAGTCCTCATAATCTTCATCATCTTCTTCGGCTTTCATTAAAGTCATTACATGACGAGGTTGCTTGAGGAAATTCTCCTTATAGCTTACAAGAAGAGTTTATTGTATTTATGATTTTTTATTTAGAAATGTTGCTTGCTCCTTATTGGCTGTAATTGTTAATCCAATTCTTGCGAAAACATTGATTCACTACCTCAGGAGAAGCTCTATGAGTTTATATATATATATATATATATATATTCTGTAGTAAACCAAATAGAAAATGCGAAGAGAAAATAGATACACAAATTAATCCTCAAAAGGCTTAATTCTTCAAGAATTATTTTATGTACTCTATTGATGTAGCTCTTCAAGAACTCATCCTCAAATCATATTATTGTCATCTTCATCTCAAAGTGTATATGTATAACTCATGACCTACTAAAGACACCATAACAGAGATAGTTTATGTGCCTTAAAACATACCGATGAAAAAATAGTTACATCATAAATATAAGAGCCAAAAAAGAGAAGTTATACACTGAAGAAGAAATACAAAAGTCACTTATACTCATGAATGTATCATGATATGGTCATTCATACTCACATGCATAATATGCATGTTTATAACATATTCTTTATTTTTTGGGTTAATATATATAACTTTTATTGTCATTTGTCAATATATAACAGTTATATATATTGAGTAAAATAACTTCCCGGTCCCTGATTTTTGCACTCGCTGACAGATAGGTCCCTGAATTTTACCCATTGTACTAGCCGGTCCCCGAAATTTGCAAACGCCTAACTAATTGGTCCCTCCGTCATATTGTCGTTACAAAAAAGCTGACGTGGCCATAACGGACGCTGATGTGTCCCGTTATGCGCTGACGTGTCCCGTTATGTCCACGTCAGCACCCGTTATGTT
>QANZ01001562.1:0-17651 GCA_003254925.1 Chamaecrista fasciculata | reverse complement strand
TACAATTTTATTTTGAGGATTTGGGACTAAAATGAATGAAGATTATGCAAAAAAGGGGGAATCGAGAATAATGGAATAAAAATGGGTCAAGGACCTAATTGTTGCACTTAGACTTTTTTTAGGATTTGGGGTTTAGGGTTTGGGGTTTTAAGGTTTAGGGTTTAGGGTTTTTTATATTTTGAAGGACTAAATTGAAATATTTGAAAGAGTTTTGGGACACTTTACAATTTTATTTTGAGGATTTGGGACTAAAATGAATGAATATGATGAAAAAGTGGGGGAATTGAGAATAATAGAATAAAAATGGTCAGGGACCTATAAGTGCAATGAGGAAATGCTGAGGTGTCGCTATTTTATGACGTGGCAATTTATTATTTTTTTTTTGGAACATAACGGGTGCTGACGTGGACATAACGGGACACGTCAGCGCATAACGGGACACATCATCGTCCGTTATGGCCACGTCAGCTTTTTTGTAACGACAATATGACGGAGGGACCAATTAGTTAGGCGTTTGCAAATTTCGGGGACCGGCTAGTACAATGGGTATAATTCAGGGACCTATCTGTCAGCGAGTGCAAAAATCAGGGACCGGAAAGTTATTTTACTCTATATATATTCATACAGTGAGTAAGACTATGGAGCCTTTCATTTACTTGATTAAAAACAATTGAGCCCATTGGGTTTAAGCCATAACATTTGGGCCTTTACCCTGGCCCAGTTTAGTATATCGTATAAATGTATAATCATCTTTCAGTTTTTCTTTAGAAAACAAAAAGTTTCAGTTTTTCTCAATGGTTTTTTTTTTCTTATGACTATTTGTCTATTTGATATTTGACCACCTAAGATAATAGGTTGACCAGTATTAAAGGCTTTTGGGATGAGATTTAAGTATAAGTTTTCTATTTTTATTTAAATTTTGTATGGAAATACGATAACTAATTGTTTTTATATAACTTAATTTTCTAAATTCACCATGTTAATGTCACAAATACGATTTTTGAAAAATTAAAAAGAGCACGTTAATAAAAATTTTTCCCAAATCTAACTTGACTCGTTAAGAAATTAATTTCGTAAATTTGGAAATAATTAATAAACCCCCATTAGGGTTTGGTGAAGCTCATTATCATCATCCATGCCACCTAATACCCAACAACTTGTAGGGACGAGGACAAATTAAAACCAACAAATTTTCTGTTTGGATGCTAAGAAAGACATAAAGCAGATAAGATGGACAAGTTAGAAAAAAGAAAATAAATTAGAAATTAGAAATTGAAGCACCCAAAGAGTGACTTTGAATCTTTGATTGTGTTGTCCCTTGATTGACTCTCCAAATACTCTATAGTATATTATTCATTATTTTTTTGGGATATTCCTCAGTATCACAACATTTCCAAAAATATGATTAGGGTTCCTAATCCATCAGTGTTCGTAGCATATAAAAAAAAAGGTTCTAAACTTTATTCCAAATCTAATTACCTCATCTACGTCATTTGAGGATAATAATAATATTATGAGAAGTTCAAGTTTATTATATACTCTATTTCGTTTCTTTTTTAATTTTTTAATTTTAATTAGTGTTTTAAAATAATAAATTTATGAGGGAAGAAGAAACAAGACAACAGTTTTTCTCTCTTAAATTAGATATCAATTATTTGTGAGAAAAACAATATAAAGGCTTCTATTAATTAACATTTAACAGAAGCCATGAAACATATCTTTTACACGTGACACCTTCACAGCCCTCAAACATAACATTCTCCTACATTTCCTGCCATAACACATTCTCTGGCAAAGTATTTAACAAAAACCTCAACATAATTCCCACAAATTTTCACTAAGTTATAACTTTGAGTAACTAATTAACTAACTACACTTAACGCATTATATATATGTATGTGTAATGCATGAAATCATAACACAACATAAAGCACTAATTTCTTGTCTCTGAAATCTTTTGCAATATTCCATGGTGTACGTTACAGAAGATGCTTCCCTGCCTGGTTAGTCCTTGTGTGGATGGATTTGCATTTTGTGTTTTTTTTTTAATGAATAAAAAAGGTTTTAATTTCTTCCCATTTTCTAGCCATAAAATTGATTAATAATAATAATAAAAATTAACTCTCTTGCGCTTGCCAAGTTAACAATTTTGATAGATATCACACTAATTTTTTCAATGAAAATAGAGAATAACATGTTCCACCATGGGTTAATGCAGCAATTATCACGTACTTGGCCATCTTTGTGTCTCCCATGTAAGAATCCCTCTCTTTCTTTCTTCTTTGTCTCTGAATCCCTAACCTAACATACATATAGTTGTAACATTATAATTATTATTGAATGCAGCTCAATATTTGTGAAGACATACCAGAGAAATTCAGTGGGAAAATTCAGAGCAGACCCATATCTAGCAGCTATATTCAACAGTGCGATATGGATTTTCTACAGCATTTTGCTTCCTCACGAACCATTCTATTTTCACTACTTTCTGCCAGATATTTTTGGGCTTATAATGAATTTCACTTACACTGCCATCTTCTTCAATTTTGCTTCCTCCAGCAAAAGAGTACACTTACATTATTACCTTATTAATTCTCATCATATATACTATTCTAAAATCACTTCAGTCAATTAAAACGCTTAGATTATCACATCAAATTATAATCTCATTATTTCAGAAACACATACTCATAGCTCTTGGGGTTGTAGCTGTGTTGGTTGCCATTATTGTTCTCGTAACCTTGCTGCTTGTACACATGCAACATCGTCTTTGGGCTTTGAGACAAGTAGGTGGCGTCTCAATGCTATTACTCTCTGCTTCCCCTTTGACAAACATGGTATGCATGAGACTAAATTAGTATCCTTAGCAGAAGGATCAAATTAGGTGCAATTATATCTTACAGAGACTAAATTGTATAATTTCATCTACCAAAGATTAAATTGCAACATTTGTCATATTTGGACCAAATCATTAGTTTACTCAATAAATAAAACTCACATTATATTCTTACATGAATACATACGTACATAATGACGAAAACTTCACCTTTTTTTTTATCTTTGATCTGGCAGGTTCGTGTAATTCAGACACGAAGCATAAAGTACATGCCATTCTTCCTTCCACTGGCTATATTGATCAACGGGCTTGTTCCTCTGTTTTCTGCATTTATCTCCCATGAACATCCAAGTCTAGTGACCACCTTACAGGTTCTTTTGGGGATGGGGGAGCTCATTCTCTATGTTTGTTACTTCAGGACGACCCCTGATAATGATGATGACGACGATGACGATAATGATAATGATCAGAATTTATGAGAAGAACACGTTTAAGTTTAACACAAGGGAATCATATCAGCAGGAACTTCCTTAGAGAAAAGCCAATAATGGCTTTTTTATTTTTCTGATGCACATTGGCACCAGAATTTAAGACAATTTTATGTCCAGTGTTTTGTGTTCTGTACTATAATCCCATTGTATTCCTGTTCTTTCATTGTACAGGAAAACTATGCCAATCAATGTGACTCTTATCTTATATACTCTTGTTTGTACAAAAGCAATTTTTTTTTTTAATGTGTTATCAATTTTTATAACAGGGTTAAATTATTGTGTTAAATCTTATAGTTTAGCTCAATTTTGAGTTTAAGTTTATAGCTTTAAAAACATTTAATGGGATTCCAGTAATTTAAACAAGGAAAACAACTTTCATTAGTATTTAGTATATAGTATATTATATATACTACTATTCTACTATATCATATATTCATATGCATAATTCATGTTAGCTTACACACTTGTGAGCAGATTTCGGTCTTAACTTTTACTATTAAGAGTGTCAACAACTATACTTATCTATATCAGAAAAATTTAACATCACAAAGATCAATAAAAACCATGCATAGAATTTGAGCATCAAAATAGATAACAAGGAAATTTACATATATTTGTCCATCTTGCATAAACTATAATCTCCTTTTCATTCATCGTGAGTATATTCATTATTGCCCCCATCACCTTCTAGAAAGAAGAGATTAGTAAGCACATAGATTTAATATAATCACATCAATAATGTTGGAACCAGTATAATTGGAGATCTTACATGAAAGTTACAAGGCCAGTACGGCAGTAATGCCAAGCAGATATTAATAGCCATACCCACAAAACCCAAACCAAGAGGGGAGAAAAAAAGAAGTTATTAGTGAAAGGAAACAAGAGGTATGTATGGCTAATATATCCCAGGAAACTGACATGTCTGTCTCCATGTCCTCCCTCCTATGCGACGGCTATACCCTTCCAGTCCACTGTATATTCTTCAAGTATTTGAATTCTCACCATAGATACATAGTAATTGTTTGAATAATGGAAAATAACCATAATCCAATTGTTTTTTCTTTTCTTTTTTTTTTTCAAAGGGAGGGGACTTTAAGGGCCTCTGTTCTTGCGAAAGCAAAAACAACCTTGTTGCTGATCAATTGGGATCATACCTCCACCTTTTGATGTGTCAATGGCCTCTATCATGGAAACTACCTCGTCCATCTCAGGTCGCTTATCCGGATTGGCATCCCAACATCTCTTCATCACATTTCCTAGAGAACTGGGGCAACATCTTGGTATTTCTGGTCTCAGGTTCTATCATTTAAACAGAAACAACCTGTCAGAATGGAATTTTGACCCTGAATCTATATAGTAATATATAGGTGCCGCTTGCTCGAGTGAGGCATCTTACCTGGCGAACGACGGCTGAAGTAATCTCCGAGAAACTTAGATCAGGATAAGGCATGTCACAACAATATATCTCCCACAAACAGATTCCGAAACTGTACACATCACACTTCCTGTTATAGGGGTTTCCATTTAAAACCTGCAATGCCACCCCTTCGATAAATGAGTGAATATTAGATAACATGAAAGCTTTCCCTTTGATTAAACTTAAATCTATCTCAGCCTTTTATTTACTTTTTGGCATACTAATTACTTATTGCTTCATTAAGGTCACGTAGACAATTGATTTCCCCTATCACGCATAATTGCATAATAAAGTATGCTCAAAGGCTAATATCAATATTACAAAGGTTTCCAAGGATTCTGACAGCACACCTCTGGAGCCATGTAGCCAAGAGTACCAGTTTCCCCGGTCATGTCATTAGGATTTGATGCCTCAACGCGAGCAACCCCAAAATCAGCAATTTTAACTGTACGTGACTTATCCAACAGCATGTTCTCCGTCTTAACATCTCTGTGAACAATCTTTTGAGAGTGAAGATAGCTCAGCCTGCAAAACAAAGGGATTTCAAATGAAGTGGATATCTGGATAAGTTATGAGAAAGTAGTTCTCAATCAGCTACACAACAATTACATCAAAGGGGAAAGAATAACAAAGAAGAATACCCTCTTGCGAGATCAAGCGATATCTGGATGACAACCTTAAAAGGTAACTTCCTTCTCCTGTTCTTTATTAGGTAAGATTTTAGCGCACCCCCTGCAAGATACTCCACAACGACGCAACAGATATTGTTTGGCATGTTAACCAGACCACTTTCTGTTTGTATATGTAATTCTGATGATCCCATTGTTGCCCCGATGAACTAAACATGGAAAGAGCAAATCATTAAGAAAAAAAGGTGAACACTACTTCAATTCAAAGAAGGGCACGATAGCTATGTGTGTGTGTGTGTGTGTGTGTGAAGATGAATCAAGAAGAAAATGCCACGAAGAAAAATTGGGGGAGGCATTTTGGTGCCTTGTTCTCTAGATCTGCAAGCATCTTCTATCTGAGAAAAGTGATAGACAAAGACAGGATTGTTCCAGCATACCAAGCAAATGGACTTATATGTAACGAAAGATAAAGGTACAACCATACAAGTAATATCTTTTCTTGCTGGGAGGAAAAGGTGGAATATCATATAGTGGAGAAAAAGTTAACAGGCATTTTAATTCTTTCCAAGAAACAATTCACAACAAATTACAGAATCTTTCAACTAGAACCTTTAATGACAGGTAGATAATAGATTTAAGGGGGGAAAAAAACTTTCTCAAAAGGGGCCTCTTTTGACAGAAACAAGGGATGCAATGCTTCAATGGCACACCTATTTACATCCATTTCAACACTCATCAGAAAAAGTTTACATGTCCGGAGCACTCCATATTTGAAATAAATAGTATATTAGTATATACTATATAGTATAAGATGACAAACACTTTTTTTTTTCCCAAAAGAAAAAGATATCTGTTAAAACTTAAAAGTTATAGTCAACAAAGTATTTAAACAGATAGGCATAAAAAGAAAATTGAATTCTCTAGTTTTATAGGTTAGGCTATAAACTTTAGTTACGAAACCAGCCTCACCAATTGGAAGAGCTTTATTTTTGACAAAAATACCGTAAATTGCTTTTGGCAAGCTACCAACTATTCAGAGAGAACTAGAAGTTTCGACTTTCAGACAGAAGGGCAACAATGGGCTTATATATGGTAGAAAAGCTTTAATGTAATAAGAACCACTTTTCTATTGCTCCCTAAATCCATAATATTTAATTATTTATAGATGAAGGTCAATCAGCCTTTTCTATAAGATGCCACCCTCAATTGAAAATCTATGTTTATAGCTACTGCCGTACTAATGATTTTTGGGGGAGTAAACCCACTAAAGTATAGATCTGCTATATTATGTAAAGTATCGTTGATCGATGGTGAGGATTAATTTCTTTTCTTTATTGCCTCCATTCATCTTTCTCTCTTGTTTTCACTCACACTTTACATAATTCATCCACACTCCCATTTTAGCTGATCCGTTTCTGATTTTTGGGGTCATAAGATAAAAAAACAGTTTATTTCTACCTTTTATAGATTCTGTAACTGTAACAAAAGGCAGGGGGTAATCCCCCTCTTTTGTTTCAAAAATAATGCTGATAAAAGATACAAGCATATTCTGCTTTAAAATTCACAAGCTGACTTGATTATATTTATAACGACAGGAAGAATAACAGAAGACGAAGTTGCAGAAATTAAAAGTTGAAACCAACCTTGGTGACATTAGGATGATCTAGTTTATGCCAAACAGCGACTTCCTGTGAAAACGCAGCCCTTAATGAAGCAATTTCAGCATCTGTCCTGTGGCCTTCTTCACCCCAATCCAATAATTTAACTATGAAATCACGAGGTAATCAAAATCACCGTAATCAGTCAAATGTACCAAATCAAATCACCAACTCATATAACACAATAACCAAGCAAACAAGATTTTACATCAACAACCGGTAGTTAACAATAATGCCATTTTCCACTTTGTCAAACAAGATCCTAACTCAAAATCCAAAAACATATGTGATTATACAAGTTTTCAGAATTGATCCGAAACGGATCGTGAAATCACTACGAAGTCAACTCTTTCTCCAGAAAATTCGGAGCTGATGAAGATGAATAGGGAGCAAAATCGATTGATGCTCAAAGATACTAAATTAGAACGAGTGAAAACCAGAGAACACAGATTATGAAGAACTGAAAAAAAAATAGAAGAAAAAGAGTGGGAAGGTGAGACCAACCGGCGACATCTTGGCCATCGTAGATTCCACGGTGGACTGTACCGAAAGTACCACGAGCTATGACGCTTTTAATGATTAGCTTGGAAGGTTCAATCTCCCACTCATACTTTTGCCTCATGAAGTTTGCCCCACCACCACCACCACCACCACGACTACTTAAACTTCTAGAGAAAGTAGTAGTGGGGATATTAGGAGTAGCATCATCTTCCTCTTTATTCTTGTGCTTCTCCAAGATCAATGCCTTGTTGAGATGCCTCTCGAGCTGTTCATCTATGGTCTTCAGATCAATCTGATCTGCCCTCACGAATCCATCACTGCCCTCCTTCATCTTCTTCTTCTTCAACCTTTGGGTCTCTTCTCTCAGTATAATTAAGAAAACAGAGAGAAACGAAACGAATGATTGAGGGAAGAAGGATAATAGTAATAGAATACGGAATTCAATTATTGAGAGATACGGTGTGGGTGTGTGGATTGCGGAAGATACAGAGCTCGTGCTTCTGCTTCATCTTCTTTCTTTCTCTCCCCAAAATGGGGCACATGGAATTGCCTACGCATACCTTCTTCTCCCTCTCTCTCTCTCTCTCTCTCTCTCTCTCTCTCTCTCTCACCCACTCCTCTATCTCTTCCTTCATTTTGCTTGTTATATCTATTATTTCATATTTTAAAAATTATATATTTTTTAATTTAATCCTTAAAAAATAAAATTACAAGATACCAACTACAAGTGTTTAATGTAATCGTTGGCGAGCTACACTTTAAGGAAAGAATCCAAGTTTGATCCCTAGAGCCGACATTGTTAGTAGCATTCAACCATTTCGTCAATGAGACCCGTATGAAATTAGTCTCGTTTAAATCGTTACACAAATAGACGGAGAAAACTCATGATTTAATGAAAAATAATTTATAAAATTTAATATTTTGGTTTCTAATTACAATTAATTTATTTTTTATTAAATATATTAATTAAAATTTCACTATAAATTTGGATATTGATTTTAAATTTTATTAATATTGTGCTTAATAATTTATGTTAAAAAAATATTAATTAAATTTAATATAGTATCTTAATAAAATAATTAAATTACAAGAGAGTATGTGTATATATATATATATATAGTTAAGAAAAATGTGATGCAGTAACATTTTTTTTTTGGCCAACATGATGCATTAACATTTCCGACAAAAATAAATTACACATTAAATGAATTTTCTCAAATTGATTTTTCTAATATTAAAAGAAAGTAATTTTTTTATTTTTTATTCAAATAAGTTTATATATAAATAAGATAAGATTAAAAAGGTGGGGAAAATGACAAGTTATGTTTTGTGAAAAAACGTAGAAGCATTTAGATAGGTATAGGATGTAGCATTCATTATTCGTTCAAAATAATGTGTGATTGATGGGATATGCTGCCCTTTCTGCTTCACCCCTTCCATCTCCATACTTCAACGTACTTTTCACAATCCCATCATTATTACCACTATTTTTCATACATATATTTTCTTTTATTTTATGAACATAAATGGAATCTTTTCTCCTCCATTCCATTTCACAATCCTCTGTAATTTAATTTTTTTATTAGTTAATTCTTGTAATATTCATTTACATGTATTATGTTTATATAATATTGACTTGCTTGTAACAAAAATAAATTAATAACTGAGAATTCATCATCCCATCTCCACTTGGTGTTTTTTATAACATTCACCTAACACATGTATAAATATACATATTTATAAAGTGTTTTTGATCTGATATGAACAAATTACATTAATTTATTGATGATCAAACTGCAGATAAAAACAGGAATATAACAATAAGCTGCAGCTGGTCGGGATTTGATTTCCCTAAATTAGTTTCAACATTTTAATTATTTGAGTCAAGATTGGATGACTAGGCTTTTAACGTGGCTCACATGAAAATATATTAATTAATATTGTACATTATTTAGAAGAAAAATGAGTCATTAGGAAGCTTTCATGTCGTTTTCAAGTCCAAGAATATTGACTCAAATTAAATCATTCTAAAGCCACGTCTTCTACTACCCTATGCATCGTCCAAGGGCCATTGGACTATTCTTATTAATTTGTAGATTTCTGAATTAAGGTTTTTCACGAGGATATTTATTATTTAGTTATTAAATTTGTAACAAGTTAATGAATTACTATTGAATAGTTAAGATGATTAATTTTTAAAATATAACCGTTTGATAAGAGATCTTTGGAAGTCTAAATGGAAGCGGTTAGAGTTGGTTAATACTCTTCTACCTTCAAATTGTATTGACCATGTGTTTAAGGTACACACTCTCTCTAATAATTCTACTATTTGAATTATACTTTATCTCTCAGACCTATTATTAATTTAGTCACCAGAGTGACAACGAGGGACCAACCCCACTATCCTCTCTTGTAGGTCTACTACATTTCGTCATCGGAACAATCATCATTATTCTGTAGCACCATCACCGTTAATAATTAATTCTTACAACAAATTTATGGATCAAAAATATAAATTTAGTAAAAATTTAGAAACTAAAAAATATTAATTTAATATTAATTGAATAATTAAATATATATATAATTAATTCAAATTTCAAAGATTAAATTATTTTTTTATTTTATTTTTTGATAAGAAACTAACGAATAATATTATATGAAAGCCAAACAGCACTTACAAATATTCAAAGAATTTCGAAACTGATACAACAGATGAAGCATAAACCTAAACATTGTTGAACTTGGGGCTAAAATATGCGCAAAAATAAGTCCTATACAGAAAAATCTTGAGGACTAACGGATCCTATATGGAATAAATCCTGAGGATACAGATCATCACTAGATGTATTGTCAACAAGCTGCTTAATCTCATACTTATTGTTTATCAGAGAAGAAATCATCATCCCAAATGTAGATATCATCGACTTCCACCAACAAGAAAAGCAGAAAAACATGACCCGAAGGTCACCACTAAGCAAGACTGAACCAGATCTTAAACGAAATAACACCCATAAAGGAAACACACCACAAAAGGAGAAAACACTACTAAAAGAGAACATAATCAGATCTGAGAAAACACCACCAAATAGAAGACTAAATCAGATCTAAATTTCAAAAATTAAATTATTGATAATTCATAATTTTGATATTTCAAATATCAAATATAATTAATGATTGATTTGTTAATTTAGTGTAAATTCATAAGTTAAATAGTAAATTTTCTATTTACTGATAAAGACACATAACAAATATAACATTAATTTTAAAATATTGACAAATGCACAAACTATTTACTATTTACTAATATTTTTAATTTACTTTCAGTTCCTAAAATATAATTGATAAACTAGAAAATGGGTTACCTTACCTAGTTCAACAAGTGTCCAAGTACCTGCAAGAGCTTCATAGAGGGTCCTGCGAATAATACTCTGACGCTCAAGTTAGAATATGAGAGATGTGAAAGCAAGTGAATTCTGAAAGTGAGAAGTCGCTAACCTTTGTCTGTGGGGTTGAGCTCTATTTATAGAGCAGGGTGAGAGTGGTGGGCACCGCGCAGGGCGCACCACGTAGTCAGGCACGATCTCCACCAGCGAGAGTGGTGGAGACCGAGATTTGTGGAGTAAGGCAATCGTGAGTGATTGTGTGTGCCAGAAGACTGGAGAACGCGGATATGACTAAGTCCGAGGCCCACGATCTCCATCAGCGAGGATTGCGGAGCAAGGCAATCGTGGGTGACTGTGTGCTATTCCGGAGGCGCGCGCGCCATGATCCTGGATGGATCACAGCCGCCCCTAAATGTGCGGAGGGGCATTCGATCGGTTCGAGTGCACCTTGAAGGGTTTGGGGAGGAGAAGAGACTTGGAGCGAAGACCGACTAGGCATACGCCCAAATAGTGATGTATCAATAATATTTCTAACTAATGTTCTGATTAAAAAACAGCTTGTCCTATTAATTGATGCCCCCACAATCCCATTTGTCGGGCTTCCAATTCCATAAGCAAACATCAACACACCAGTTACGACTTCTTTGTATTTATCTAAGATGCTAATAATAATCTTTTCTCCATTATCAACAATGTGACACAATTAAAAGAATAATTATGAACTTAATAAACTCAAGGCATCTGTTTTTTCTTTCTAACTTTTGTCATAAAATAATTATTTTAATTATCAATAACGTTTAGATTAATGAACTTATTGAACATATATATATATAAATGATTATTTCTTGCCATTTTTAAATTGTCAACAAAAGTTGGCGCAGTTAGTAATGAATCGACTCATAATTCATAAGGTCATGAGTTCGGTTCCCACTGCTGATGTGAGGGTCTTATTGGTAGGCGATTTGTAAGTACTCATAGAGCCTGGAGGTCTGCCCTAACCTTGATAAGCCTCCGGGACCCAACTCACCTAAACTTTTTTGTACAAAAAAAACGGAAGTTTGAGAATGAAAGTTATCAAATAAATTTGTATTTTTAAGAGAAAATTTATAATTTGGTACTTGAATTTATTCCGAGTCAACTAATTAGTTCTTAAATAATTGTAATTGCTAACGATTTAGTTTCCGGATTAAATTTAACGACAAAAAAAATTAAAATTTAATATAAATTTAGAGATACAAAAGTATTAATTTAATCCAAATTTAATGAAAAAAAAATATAAAATTAATTTAAATTTAAGCACTAAATCGTCACTAAAAGTCATATCATTGACATCTAAAATATTTATGGATAAAATCATGTATTTTGATTATTCAACAATTAATTAGTTAATTTGATAAAAGTTCAAAGATTAAATAATATTTTTTTTTCTATTTTTAACATTTGAGAACTATTCCCGTGGATAAGCAAAAGAGGGGTGAAAATGGAAGGCGTTGATATGAATGATGATGGATTGACGGGTATAATATTGGAAGATAAATAAATAGAAGTAATTATGGTCAAAATGTGATAATGATGAGACACATTGAATGAAGGCAACACAAATGGGTGTGCGTTGCTGTCAAAGAGTTACAAGCTCTCTCTCGGATGTGTTTCTCACCACAACTTTATTCAATTTTATGAAAAATCAGAGTTCAAAAACTTGCTTTTTTTCGTAGTTCAATAATTATATGTGTGTATATATATTATATATATATATTATATATTATAAAGTTGTGCCAATTTTCAATAGGCAAGTTGGGAGATCAGAACATACATATGAACATAACCCAAAATTGTCGATCTGAGCTGTGAATCCAAGTTACAAATTAGAGACGACACTCAGATTCTCGTGAATCCTACCCACTGTGCATGTGGGCCTAAAGTTAAAACCAACTGGCCCAAGGCTCATTCATACTTTATCCTTACAGTATTGGATCATGGGTGATTTCAGGACCTTTAAGTGTGCTGTTCAGTGTTCAATATTATTATTTTCTTCTCCTTCTATCTAGTTGTGTATAGGGAGGTGATACTCAAATTCAATCTAAGTAAATAATTATAATACATATATTTAGAAGATTTAATTTCGGTTAAAAGCTGAGATGTGTATCCTCTAGTGGATGTCTTTCTAATTTAATGTACTAGTTTTGGACCTGTGCGTTGCACGGGTGATGTTCTATGATTTTTTTCATATAGCAAATATTTATTCCATTGATTTATGTAATTTCTTTAAGAACGTTATTCTATGAACTAAAATGTGGTTATGAAATTATGAATTTGTTGTAAATACTCATGATGTATTTGTTTTAAGATCATTTTTTGAATGTACATGCGATTTTTCTAGATGTAACTTTTTTTAGATTAAAATATCATGGTATGTTCAATTCAAAAATAATAATTAATTAATTAATATCTCTGCTAATAAATTATTTAAATATAATTCATCTTTAAAAATTTCTGCTACTAAATTATTTAAATAATACGTACATAATATTTAGATGAATATCATATTATTTGTTTTTTTGTTTTTTATTGATGCTTTATAATTAGATATATTTTAATATAAACATCATATGATTAATTAACACATACATAAAAACTATATGATAATTAATGCTTCTATTTGTTATAATTTCGTATTATACGTTTTTATCATTGTATTTTAAACTTCTTTATGAAAAAAAATAAATATTTATTATCGTATTCAACATCTTTGTTAATAGTTATAATAAAAAAAGATGAGAAATAAACATCTACAATTTAATTGGTATTCCCCTGATAATAAAGTATATATGTATTTATCAACTTTTAGTTAATGTATAACTTGTCATAGCTATATGTGCAGTCTTAAACGCATTGCAAATAGTCGCGGAAATAAAACAAATGAAAACCCATCAATTGGGAAAAAACTTAGTCATTATTCAGTCATATTTAGTTACAGAAAGAAAACACTACAGAATTATAAAAAATTAATATCACCTAATATCTTCAACTCAGAAAGTTGTCAAAGAACGAACATAATTGACACAACCTTTAATACGAAACTTATATGGTACGGTGCCGTGTATCTCCTTCAACTGTGTAAACATTGCACTTCCTATGTAGTACAAATACTTTCCACACTTACCATCTCCATAGTTGAATTTGATAGAAGGGTCAGCGAAAACACACGTATCCTCAGAGTAGAAAAGAAATTGATATCTGGACAATACGGGACCCGCTCATACAATCCTGTCCCAACCACTGGGATTTTTTGATGTTGTTGATTTACGCCAAACATCAAAGAAATCCAACGGAATGAAGTCTTGAGGGCTTTTTGACACAATTGCAAGGGAGTTATTTGCATCTATTAGTTTCAGACTACTACCACATTGAATATCTCTGGAAGTGCCAAATGACTAAATTCATTTTTCGTGACATTAAAACAGACGATGTGCATCTGTTGCTCTTTTCGCGGTTTCTCGATGTTAGCCAACCAATAAATTTTGTCATTTATGTAAATTTCTTGTTCATGCAGTAAGCCAACATTATATTCACACAAGATTGGAGTTGACCAACTACGTGTGGACGTTGCAAACATTGAAATCCATGATTGGTCTTGGTTAAGAGTCGTCTTCCACATAAGTACAACTATGTATGACTTGATATTGTCCTTATATGCAAAGGCTGACCTGATAAAGTCTGTAATTTTATTAACGGAACAAAATTAATAAATGACATATTCGTTTATAAACAATAAAAAACTTAAAAAAAAAAAAAAATGTATACTATATTGACAATAATTACACTTACTTATTTGGCCACGTGAATCGGGTGGACTGACTTCAATCGTCTGACCTGTGACGGGATTATAGATTATCCAAATAGGCATGTTATTGTAATTCTCAGATTCCAAGCAAATTAGACCATCAATAGAGCCAATGACATCAAATTTAATATCATTAGAGCACCCAAAACGTGACAACAAAATGTCCCACTGCTCTTTGTTGGTATATTCGCTAGAGATGCTAACAAAAGCTCTATGAGGCTCGATATGCCTTCCAAAATCACATATAATAATATGACGTTCCTTGTTTTTTTTTTGCAGAACTTGCTGTAGTATAACATAAATTCTCGGTCTCTTATACTACTGTTCCAGTTCTTTGAGACCAGGCAAAAATCAAATAACTCTTCTATTGAGAAATTTGACATCACAACGTGCATAATGTCAGCAGGTAACTCAAATTCACCGACACGGAAAATACAATCCATTTAATTCATAAAAGTAAAAAGATCAAATTCTGATATACACTAATACAAAAGTTAAGAGTATAAAGAAATTAATATTATCGATTTACATACCTTAAACAATGTTGATGTAGACTGAATCGATGAAGACGACAAAGTAATAGCAAAAGTATGAAGCTAATTAAAATGTTTTTGAAGGCGGCAAAGTACTCAACAATTGCTTTTAATATGACCTTGTACCTATTCTGCAAATTTTCCTAGTGCGCAAACTGCATAATTGATGATGTATATCAATTAGCTCTTTATAGAATGAATCAAAATTCAATTCACCTACTATGCAGATTTTATTGGTGCGCCATATGAATACTAAATAATTGAAACAGAATCTATAATTAAAAACATTATTGGACTATGCACTATGGTAATAAAATGAGATATATGAGATATGGGCTAGTCTAAAAATAAATAAATTAAATTCAATCGCTGATATTGGAGCTAAATAAAAAGGCAATTATTGCATTGTGTATCCAACACAATCAAATCAATCGGTGATTGATTTCCAATTATTGCATGATTTTATTTTGCACCTGAAAAAGACACATCTTCCTTCAGAGAAACACAAAAATTGTAGGTTCGCTGATACGGGACCTAGAATTAAGATCCTTTCCCACCAAGTGGTATTGACTGATTTATCTGCTAAGCGCCAAACTTCATACGTATAATAAGGAATCCCACCAACTCGGGATAGCCCTACAATTGCTAGGGAGTTGTTTGTTGATGATAGTTTCCATGCCCTTTTTGAGTTCTCCTCAGGCATCGGGAAAGTATGAAACTCATTCTTCTCGACATCAAAACAAACAATGTGCATGTATTTCTCATTGTGATTGTTTACACCATCAGCGAACCAATATATCTTGATTTTTATATGTATATCTGGTTCATAAAGTGAATTAATATCATGTTGACAATGTTGAGGCGTAGACCAACTACGTTTCGTAGTTAAGAAGGTAGTCAACCATGCTTGATCTGACTTGCCAGATGTCTTCCACATGAATATAATAACAAATGATTTGATCTTGGCATTGTATGCAAAGGAAGTTCTAACGAATTCTGCATATTATCAAAGAAACAATTTTATATATAAGATACATCATTTTTTTACATATGGAACATAGAATGTAAAAGACGTATTCATAGCGTAACAAATAAAATACACTTATTGTTATCAACTTCATTGGTAGGAGGTTTTACTTTGATGGTTTGACCAGTAACCGGATTATATGACAAAAAAAGGCTTGGACTTGCTCTGATCGGATTGCAAACAAATTATACCATCAATTGATCCTAAAACAACCAACTTCACTGATTCACGAAATCCTACTCGTGGAATAATTTGTTGCCATTTTTCTTTGTTTATGTACCTCTTGGAAATAGTAATAAACATCCTATAAGGATTAAGATAAGGACCAAAGTCGATAGTAAGCAGATGACATTCTTTGTTAGCTTTAGAAAATTTATTATAAAATAGCGCAAAATCCTTGTCACGAACACTACTATCCCAATTTTTGCACACAAGTCGGACTTCATAAAGTTCCTCCGTCGTTAACATTGTCATGATTGTGTGCATCATATCGTTTGGTAACTCTTAATTACAAAAACGAAATGAAGCAGTAATGGAATCACTGAAAAATTCAAACAAAACAAACGTATCACATATGAATTTCATTAAAATTATAATCCTAAACGAAGTGGACTTGTTAGTATACCTTGATGAATGCGGAACCGAAATGCTAGCCATTACAGAGAAAACACGGATTACTCCTTAGAAAGATTTTGTGGAATTAGACGTTGATAAGTTTCACAATAACACGTCATACACATAAATTTAAATTGGTTAGATGTGAGGCGTGACTAATTAATGACAATTTCGTATGTAACCAAATATGAAATCTTAAAACAATCATTCCTAAAAAAAGTCAATTAATATTAAAACACAATATTCTCATACAAAATTGATGGTGTTAAACATCTTACTTCAACTAATCAAATATCCAATTTGTCGCTTTTGGTAACTTATTTGAATGATATCATTAAAATTTTTGCCTTTCTTTTATTTTACCGATTTTGTTCACGTATAGTAACTATACATTAATGTAATCATATATATATAAAATAAACCACATAAAAATAAGACATAAAATAAGCTTTGAATTTTAATTTAAGACGTATGTCATGGAATAATGATTTTATAAAAAAAAATATTTTATATCCACAATAATTGATGCATATAACATATCAAGAATTCGGAAAACTTTCTTGTATAAAATATTTTCAATCTTCTTTGTTGAATCATCCTTTTACTGGATGATTTGGAAATTGATGCTTACATTAAAACAAATAATTTGAACGTAATCTCTACAAAAAAAAAATTTGTAAATAATTCAAGATATATAATGTATGGAACAAATCATAT
>QANZ01001539.1:10120-23925 GCA_003254925.1 Chamaecrista fasciculata | reverse complement strand
GTCTTAGTTCATTTACGTTCCCACATGAATGATCGACCAGGGACCATCGCGACTACCCAAAACATGTGAGTTGATCGATCGTTACCAAAACCGATTTTAACCTTCGTACCTCCTAGGCACCGACCCTATTGTTCTGCGATATCTTGGTCATGGATCAGGCACGGGAAAGTCATCCATGATCCAAACCTTTACTTTCTCGATCTCCTTGAGTAAGTCCCAATATCTAGCATGGCCATGCATTTTCCTGGACAGACTCATCGAGGGGAACAAAATCCCAATTTTGGCCAGTCCACATTCCTCAGCACGGCAATCAACCAAACCCGTACTTAGCCCTTATGGCTACCCTGCTACGGGCAACGTTAGACTAAGCCAAAGTCTGACAACTGCAACGCCGGAATAATGATGACCTCAGGTCTAAGGCGTCGTGACAGGTGTACAAGAGAGACAAGCTGATGACTAAACCCATGCAGGACTCTCCGGGTCAGTCCAGCAACTCGTAACCCCTTACGTAATTGCACCATGACTCTCATTCCAGCATCTAGTGCGTGCATCCCTATGCACTGAGGTCATGCTGATCTTAGTTCATTTTCGCTCCCACGAAAACAATCGATCAGGGACAGATTTAGATTAATTATCTTATAATTAATCATGGACGTAATCACAGTAAACATGCTAATAATGTGAGAACCATTAAATTATCTCTACAAATTAATCCATATGTTCATAACATACATCAAAAAGGATTGGCCCTAGGGCACAATTCCTATCAGACTCCCACTTGCACTAGGGTACAATCATTAATCTAGTTGTTTCTTCTCCAGTGACCCGGCTTCTGGCAGAAGAAACAAACTGCATCCTTTGAGGTTTTTGCCTTCTTGGCAGGAGGTGGGTTAGGCTTTGTTGCAGGCTTGGTCCCACCAACCTCAGCATCTCCTTTCCTCTTTCCTTTGCCCTTCCCCTTTCCCTTGTTCTGAACTAACAAGACAGTGCTAGGCGCCTTCTTAATAGATGCCTCAACAGTCTCTAGCATCCCATGCAGTTCAGACACTGATTTCTCCATGCCAGTCATATTGAAGTTTAAGACGAACTGGTCATAACTTCTGGGCAGCGAATGCAGGATCAAATCCGTCGCTAGCTCTGGCAAAACGGGAAATCCCAGCCTAGCAAGGTGATCTATGTGCCCCTGCATCTTCAAGATGTGGGCACTCACAGATCCACCTTCTTCCATCTTGCAAGAGTAAAGAGCTTTTGAAGTCTCAAACCTCTCTTGCCTTGCCTGTACCTGGAACATTTCCTTGAGATGTGTTATCATCTCATATGCCCCTTTGTTCTCCAAGTTCTTCTGAATCTCGGGAACCATGGAAACGAGCATAAGACAGGCAACGTCCACAGAGTCATTCTGATGCTTCTCGTAAGCATCCTTCTGAGCTCTTGGAGCATTGGCAGCAGGCTGTTCAGGGATGGGGTTGTCTAGGACATAGAGCTTTCTCTCCTGGGTGAGAACAATTCTCACTTTTCTGTACCAGTCGAGAAAGTTAGTCCCAGTCAGTTTGTCCTTCTCAAGGACAGATCGCAGTGATAGTGAGGGAACGTTTGTTGCCATTTGATTCTACAATTGAGATATGCAAAGTTTAATTAGCAGGAAAATAAAATGTATCCACCATTTTATAAAACCCAGTAAAATTTATTATTAGTGGCTAAGACCCATATTTCACTAAAGTCTACTGTCGCGGAGGGCGATCATGCATCCTTTAGCTATTTAGGTAGGTAACTCCTTACCAATCACATCTCTATGTGACTCTTAGATCTTTATGGGACTGTATCATCATATGATACGGCATGTTTATCCCATCTAATGCCTTGACGCCCAAAACCGTTTTGATAGCCCCATTACGTCACACAATAAAACTCGTGAATGGCAAGGCCCAAACGACGAGGCCGAAGCCCAGCCCCATATCATCAACGGCGTCACTTAAACACGTGTCGCTGAGGGCGATCACCGCATTTAATGACCCAAGATTTCAATGGGCGTCGAACTGAAAACCCCATTCACCCGTGTCTCCTCGAGGTCAAGGTAGATACGTGTAGCGGAGGGCGATCACCGCTCTACGATGAACAAGATTTCAACTGGGTGTTTTATTGATGGCATTAAAACTTAAGATTTTCTAAAAGGGTTTGATTTTTGAAAAAGTTCCGTTTTATAGTTTAATTTTAAAACTCCTTTTAAAATTAAACGAGTCATGCCACATGTTTATTCCCCAAGTGTATCACATACACATAAACATGTGCACGGATTATGCATCATATGCAAAATCCCATGCTCGTATCGCATACGAATATATATATATATATGGCGCCAAAAGCGGGGTAAATTGCATGTTAAAATCGCATCCTAAACATACATCTAGCGCTTTGTATCACATACAAACTAAATGTAAAACTGACATACATTGTGTTTAGATATGGCTCACCTATCCTAACAATTCTCCCAAGCCAATGAGAGAATTCTTCTAAAAAGAAAGCGTAAAATTACAAGAGAGTAAACCCCAGTTACATTGAGGTATAAACTGAAAAGTAAAATTACATCGGATAGAGGGAGACGACACGCAGGCCGTATACACCAAAAACCTAGAGCCATATCCAACACCACACAATTACATATATGAACACTTCATACAATCATGTCAAACACAATATATATCCAACACATATCAAAAACGATTTTTGTAGGTGTTAATTAGGGTGTGCAATTTTAACATGCCTTTTCTTGAAATTAGGCCAATTATCAATAATTATAAAATTCAGGAATCATATTCCAAAATTTTAATTATTGACCCAAAAATTTTAAAATTTATAATTTTATTGAAATTTTCAGTCACCCACATAATATTATGATTAAAACACTTTTAACCATAATTATATGGGAATTTCGACTTTGGCCTAAACTTGCAAGAAAAATTTCCAAATCAATCGTATTGATTTCTTTATGTATCACATACATAAATTTGCACCTTTTCTTGTAGATTCAATTTTAACAAAATATTCGGTGGATTTTTGTAAAACCAAAAACGTGATTGAAACAGGTAAAAACAAGCCAAGCATACATCACATGTACACAAAATGATTTTAAATCCAGGACTAGCATGGCTCTGATACCACTGTTGGGTTATGCCCTGGGAAAACACGCAGCGGAAGCAAACAGTAAATAAAAAAAACTTGCGCTCCCCAGGAAAATCCAACCCTGAGATCCGCTAGTTGAATTTAAAAGCAGATATGAAAAGTGTTATACCTCAAGCTTTCAATCGGATTGGTGATACTCGTGAGTCTAGAAGTCCGTTTGCATGTCCTTCCTCTACCGGTGATCCACACGAACAGTTTCCCGAACACGAGGTGCTAGCCTCCACGCCTCTTTCTCCAAAGAGACTCGGGATTCAATCTACAGTTTGTGAATTCAGGAACTCCTTCTCTGAACGCCAAGCTAGGTGGCGCAATACTGAGTGCAAGACAGCAACAAAACCCCTTTTGTTCTTCTTCACTCAAGAACCCTAGAACCCACAACTTTCGATTTCTCTCTCTAACACTTAGAGGAAAATCGACTTCTCTCTCTAGGAAGGTGGGTGGCGAAAATTCTCTCTCAACAAGTAGGAAAGTTGACTTCTCTCTTTTGGTGAGCTAGGGTTTCAAAATGTGCATGACATGACCCTCGCTTGAGCTAGGCGACTTTTAAGCTTTATATTTACTAAAATTATAGTAATTTTATAAATATAAAATCATGATATTCTGATAATATCATATCTTTAAGACTTGAATATCTAATTAAAATATTACCATAATATTTTAATTCAAATTCAAATCCCTATCTCATAGAATCAATTTGAAGATCAAATCTTCCAAAGGGACCCACAAGAGATAGGCGCCTATTAGCTCACATTATTTGGGAATTTTATAAATCAAAAATAACTCCTAAAATTAGGAAGTCATAACCAACTTATTTTATCCCAATGTTTTTGAATTAAAATATTACAATAATATCTTTAATTCAAAATTTGAATTCTGAATTTAAATTCTTTATTGAATTAAAATATTACCCCAATATCTTAATTCAAATCTTGAATCTCAAATTCAAATTCAAATCCATGACTTAAATTAATAAAACATTTTTATTAATTAAATCATCCTAAAATGAGGCGCCACCCTCTAGCATAATATTAGGGAATTTTATAAATCAATAATCTCCTAACTTTTAGGAATTATTTAATTTATTATTCCTAATATTTAAATTGTAAATAATTAATCTCTATTAATCATTTAACAATTATTTAAACTGTAGAAAATTTAAGACAAGACATAATGTCCCAGACATTTCCTCTGTGTCTTAAATTAGGCCACGGAGTGACCCACGAATTACCCTAATTCGTGTCCCTTATAAGGTGTGTTCTAATCCTGCTCGTGTGTGACCCAGCAGGCCCCACGTGAAGTTGGCAGTAGGTCATCCCTATGTCCTACAAGTCGTGAGCGGACTCTAGCAAGCCATCGCGACTACCCAAAACACGTGAGTGATCGTTTGTTACCAAAACCGATTTTAACCTTCGTACCTCCTTGGCACCGACCCTATTGTTCTGCGATATCTTGGTTATGGATCAGGCACAGGAAAGTCATCCATGATCCAAACCTTTACTTTCTCGATCTCCTTGAGTAAGTCCCAATATCTAGCATGGCCATGCATTTCCTGGACAGACTCATCGAGGGCGCCAGTAAGATATCTCCCAATTTAATGGGGAACAAAATCCCCATTTTGGCCAGTCCACATTCCTCAGCACGGCAATCAACCAAACCCGTACTTAGCCCTTATGGCTACCCTGTTACGGGCAACGTTAGACTAAGCCAAAGTCTGACAACTGCAACGCCGGAATAATGATGACCTCAGGTCTAAGGCGTCGTGACAGGTGTACAAGAGAGGCAAGCTGATGACTAAACCCATGCAGGACTCTCCGGGTCAGTCAAACCACTCAACTCACCCAGCAACAAGTTTGGGCAGGCGCCTACGCTTACCCACCTCAAGGTTACTATTATCCTCAGGGGTACTATCCTCAATACTACCCCGGATATGGCGTCTACGGAGGATCCACTGGAATGTACCAACCCATGAACGCCCAGGAATCGGCGCCACCAACCAACCCAATGGGGGCAGTGAGAACGCCCCAACCGGCGGAGGCAATCGTCGCCCCTCATGTGCAAGCTGTGGAACTCGACAAAAACTACAAAATGCCCATGAAGCTGACGTCGTACACAGGCGAAAAGGACCCGGAAGACCACTTACTCAGCTTCAAGGCCCCCATGAACATCTCCAATCTTGGAGACCCTCAGAGGTGCAAGCTGTTCCCTATAACTTTGGAAGGACCAGCTCTGGATTGGTTCTCCAAGCTCCCGGTGGGCTCAGTACACTGCTTCAAGGACATGGAAGACATGTTTAAGAAACGATTCGCCACCAGCAAGGTGTATAAGCAGCCGATGGCGGTCTTGACCGATATCAGACAGAACAAGGGAGAGTCACTGCGGGATTACTTGGCAAAGTTCAACAAAACATTGCTAAGCATCAAAGAGGTGGACGACAAAATCGCGGTGTACTCATTCCTGGCGGGAATCAGACCAGGCCACGCGCATAAGGAGCTCACTCATAGGGCCCCCAAATCCGTTGGTGAGCTTCTCACAATGGCTGAGGAGTTCATAACAAAAGAAGATCTAGACAAAACCCAGCGCGATCGCTTCGCGAGAATAGAACCAGACGTGAAAAAGCCGTACAGCAAAGGCTCGGAGAAGACTGGTGGGACCCAAACGCCGAGGGGTAGGAATTACTCCCGGCGTCCTCGATCCCCACCCAGGGGGAGACATGCGGTTTACACAGTTCTTACTGTGTCCTAATCGGAAATCTTTCGTGAAATCTGCAACACAGATCTCTTACCATGACTCCCAGACCGCCCCAGAAGAGGAGGGCGAAATGTGGATACCAGCAAGTATTGTAGGTATCACAGAACCGAAGGACACACCACGGATGAGTGCATCGTCTTGAAAGACGGAATTGAGAACCTGATCAGATTGGGACGCCTCCCATCGAGGTTCATTAAGCAAGATGGAAATAAGAGACCTAGAGAAGACAAAAGCACCCGCGAACAGAAGAAGCCAAAAAGTGGAGGCGCTGATGGCGAGGAAAAGAAGCGAGATCGGCGCACACCGCCGAGAGACGACAGACCAACTGGGATCATCCACATGATCTCAGGTGGCATAGAAAAGAGTGGCGCCAAAACTCCACACAAGAAAAGAAAGGTGAATCGATCCATACTCAGAATTGACTACAAGGATGCATCCACAGAGGAAAGATGGGTTGAACCTATAATCTTTACTGATGATGAATTGTGGGAAGTGAACCAGGACTACGACGACCCCATGGTGATCACAGCGCGGATTGGTACCTTCATGGTAGAAAGGATCATGGTAGATCAGGGCTTGTCCGCAGACATCATTTACAAGTCATGCTTCGATCAACTAGGCATTCCGAGGTCAGACCTGAAGGAACACTACGGGAGTCTGATAGGATTCACAGGAGATCAGATACCAGCCATTGGAAGTATTGACTTACGACTCACCGTGGGAGAATACCCAAGGGTGACGAGTAACATGGTGGAATTCCTGGTGGTCCAGGCGCCCTCGGCGTATAATGTCCTTCTCGGACGCCCCTCCCTGAACAAGATGAGAGCAGTAATATCCACTGCTCACCTGCGCATGAAATTCCCAATGCCACAAGGAGTGGGTCAGGTGAGAACAAATCAGAGAACAGCCAGACAGTGCTATGCGATAAGTCTAGAAAAGACCAATGAGGAGGAACGGAAAAGAAAAACACGGGCAAACACACCAGCTGAGAACGCCCCAAAAGGGACGAAGCCCGAAGATCTTAATGGCGAAATAGAAGACTTCAGCGATGAAATCTCGGATCAAAGGCCCAAGCCAATGGGGGACTTAGAGGCCGAAAAAGCCGAACTCATTCAACTCTTATGGGAGTCCTCAGATATCTTCGCCTGGTGTCCTGCAGATATGCCAAGAATTGACCCAAAACTTATTTGCCATAGCCTGAACACTGATGGCAGGAGAGGAGTGATCCAGCGTAAACGTCTGTTTGGCCACGAGCGCCAGATGGCTATCAGGGAAGAAGTAGGCAAGCTGCTGGCTGCAGGCTTTATCAGGGAAACCAAGTACCCTGAATGGCTCTCCAACATGGTGCTGGTCAAGAAAGCCAACGGCAAATGGAGAATGTGTGTGGACTTCACTGATCTGAACAAGGCTTGTCCAAAAGACCACTACCCACTGCCCAACATCGACAAACTTGTGGACGGAACTTGTGGTCATCAGACAATGAGTTTCCTGGACGCCTTCAGCGGTTATAACCAGATCAAGATGAACCCCGAGGACGCCGAGAAAACGGCGTTCATAACTGAGATGGGGACGTATTGCTACACAGTAATGCCTTTCGGACTGAAGAATGCGGGCGGCACCTATCAAAGAATGATGGATCTCTTCTTTAGGGATTACATTGGAAGGAATCTGGAAGTCTATGTCGACGATATGGTGGTGAAGACCAAAGAAGGGGGTAAGCACACCGAGGATTTGAAGGAGATCTTCAATCAACTGCGCAAGTACCAGATGAAGCTGAACCCCTCAAAATGCGCCTTTGGAGTAAACGGGGGAAAATTCCTCGGGTTCATGCTGACTAACAGGGGAATCGAAGCTAACCCGGACCAGTGCAGAGCTATCCTGGAGATGAAGTCCCCAAAGTCAATTAAGGAAGTCCAGCGCCTCAACGGCAGGCTAGCAGCTCTCCATAGGTTCCTGTCGAGGTAGAAGGCGCCTAACGCCACCTCAACAGTAAAGCTTTACAGCTACTGTCTCGAGTCAAGTTTTGTTTTGGTCTTTTGTTTCAGTCATGTCTTCAGTTTTTGTTTTTTGTGATTGAATTTAATTTCAAGTACCATCTCGGTCGTGTGTGGTCTTTAGTTTATCTTTTCAGAACGCCTATTTTCCATGTAAGCTGTCTTTCGACGCCTAATTTCTATCAATAAAACGAGTATTACTCATTGATAGTTCTCTTTACATTCAGGTCTGCTGACAAATGCTTGCCCTTCTTTCAAACACTTAAAGCAAATAAAAAATTCGAATGGACCAAGGAGTGCGAGGAAGCCTTTCAGAAGTTGAAAGCATACCCGGCGTCACCGCCAATTTTGGTAATTCCAATTAAGGATAAGCCAATCTACGTCTACTTGGCGTCCACTGACGACGCAATCAGTTCGGCTTTGGTGCTAGAGGATGGGGAAGAACAGAAACCCATCTACTTCACAAGCAAAACGCTCACGGGAGCTGAGAAACGATATCACCGCCTGGAAAAACTAACATTTTCACTGCTTCACTCAACTAGGAAATTGAGACATTACTACCAGCAATTTCAAATAATCGTCAGAACTGACAGACCCCTCAAGAAAATGATCGAGCAACCAGATATCGCAGGGAGAATGTTGGTATGGTCCGTAGAAATCTCAGAGTATGGGATAACTTACGAGCCAAGAAGGGCCATCAAGGGGCAAGCATTGGCAGATTTCGTAGCGGAGATGACCGGCCCAGACAACGCCCAAAATTGGACATGGAGCGTGCACATCAACAACGCCGCGTCAAACTCACAACGCGGAGCAGGAGTAGTGAAGCGAGCCCCGGACGGCTCCATCATCGAACAATCGATCGAAATTGAATGTCCCATTACCAACAACCAGGCGGAGTATGAGGCGTTGATAGCTGCCTTGAAGTTGGCAGCCAACATAGGCGCCAAAAGATTGGAAATCTTCGCAAACTCCCCACTGGTGGTACAGCAGATGAATGGGGAGTACGAGACCAAAGACTCGACCATGGTCCAGTACGCCGAAAAAGCAAAAAAGATCATAGAAGGATCAGGAATAGAGGTCACTTTTAATCACATCTCACGAGGCGAGAACACCCGAGCAGACGAGCTCGCCAAATTGGTGTCTAAGCCAAACAAGGGAGGAAGGGACTCCATCATCAAAACAACCCTCAGGGAGCCCTCAATACTAGAACAAGACATTCTTCCCACATAGGAAGTAGTTGATTGGAGGACGCCATATTTAATTATCTGGACAAAGGCTCCCTCCCTTCGGACAAGAGCGAAGCAAGAAAGGTCACAAGAAGATCTGGCAGATACTTTGTCAGACAAGGAGCCTTATACAGGAAGAACTTCAGTCACCCTGGGGCCAAGTGCATAGCGGGGGCAGAGGTTACCAGAGTGTTGACTGAAGTCCACGAAGGCTTATGTGCAAGCCACCAAGGCCCAATGGCAATGCGGAGGAAAATCCAAAGAGCAGGCTACTATTGGCCCACACTCCTGCAAGACGTGGAGGGCGTCGTTCGCTTGTGAGAGAAATGCCAGAGATATGCCAATATGATCCACACACACACAGCCCCCATGAACGCCATCACCTCCCCATGGCCATTTTACTTGTGGGGAATTGACATTGCGAGACCATTCCCGACAGCAGCCTATCAAAGAAAGTTTCTCATAGTCGCTTTTGACTACTTTACAAAGTGGGTAGAAGCCAAAGCTGTGGCGTCCATAACCTCGGAAGCCATGGAGAAATTCTTATGGCAAAACATCATCACCAGGTTTGGCGTCCCAAACACGCTAATATCTGACAATGGCGCCCAATTCACGAGCAAGAAGTTCCAGGATTTTTGCAAGGCTTGGAAGATTCACCATAAAACCACTTCGGTAGAACACCCATCCACAAATGGCCAGGTTGAGTTGGCTAACAGGATCATCATACAAGGAATCAAGAAAAGACTGGAGTCAGCTAAGGGAAGATGGGTTGATGAGCTCCCCTCAGTGTTATGGTCGTACAGGACCACAGAACAAATTGCCACAAGGGAAACACCTTTCTCCTTGGCATACGGGCATGAAACAGTAATACCCGCTGAAGTGAACATCCCAACTGAGAGGATAATCAACTATCCAAATACCAATGATGCCAACTCCAGGCTCCAGGCCCTGGATGGCTTGGAGGAGAGAAGGGAAATTGCTGCCATCAGGTAGGCTGCCTACGATCAAATGGTCAAAAGGTACCACGATTCAAAAATCAAACCCAGAACTCTCAAAGCGGGAGATCTGGTGCTCAGAGCGGTTGAGAACAACAGAAAGGATTCTAGACATGGCAAGCTAGGGCCAAACTGGGAAGGCCCCTATAGGGTCGTGGAAGTCCTTCCTGGAAACGCCTTTAGGCTGGAAACGCCTTTAGGCTGGAAACGCCTGAAGGTAAACCACTTTCAAACGCCTGGAACATGGCAAAGCTTAAGTTTTATTTTCCCTAAATGGGTAAGTCTTGTATTAATTATAACAATGATCAAACATGGCCTTGGCGCCAATTGTACTATGATTTTATATCAATGAAATCCATTTTCTTTCTTTCAACGATTAATGAAGTCAGCGCTGCTCGAGGGGACGCCCTCGGAACAGCAGCGAAAAGGCCCTCGAAGGAGCCTTGTGAGTATGGCACTCACTACCATGCGGACCGACCCTCCCTTGGATGACTAGTCAAAACTTAGCGTATGATACGCAAAACGCTCGAAGCGTGCCCATCGCGAGGCAGCACCTTAGTGTGCAAATAAACGTAGCGATCGAATCGTGAAATGCAAATTAAAAATGCATTGCAACGTAGGAGAAACCAAAGTAAACCAGGCATAAAAGGAAAAAATTAAGGGCGTTAGCGCCTGAACATTCAAAAAATGGCACCCAAGCCATTCAAAATCCACAATCCAATACGGCGTCTAAGCCGTAAGCAAACTAAGTGAAAAATTTACAAAGGGCACGCAGGCCCAGCAAAATAAACTAAGGCACGCAGGCCTAGGCAGCAGTGGGGGGTTCCTCGGTGGTGGTGGTACTTGGAGCCTCCTCGGCATTCTCGCTCACCGGGGCGCTTGCATCCGCTTCTTGAGCAGCAGTGCCGCTTGTGCTAGTGCCCGCATCAGCAGGAGGCGCCATCTCAGAAGGGGCTGTCTCTCCTGGAAGAGGAACCTCCTCATTAGGGAACCACGGGAAGTCCACATCACCATCAGACTCGTACCCATCAAGATCAAAATTCTCTGGCATACGAGGCATCTTTACCATGGGATCGCTGCGGAATGGATCCCGGATAAGCCTCCCTTCCACGACCTTATTTGGGTAAATCCTCGTGGTGTCGAGGTTGGGGTTGCGGAGCCTCAGTTGCGTTATGGCGTTCTTGAAGCCTATGTAATTATAGCGCGAGCCCCTCCATTTTACCTGCCTCAAAGCCACGGAGCTTAGAGCCTGGAAGCGTTCCTTCTCCTGCTGCAAATCACCCTCCAGGTTCGCCACTTTTGCGTTGAGCTGGTTAATGAGCTTTGTGGCTTCCTGCAGTTGGTGGCCCCTCCGGTCATAGCCGCCCTGGAGTGATTCCTGGGATGCCTTAGTCACATTGAGCTCGTCCCTCAGCTCAATATTCTCTTGACGCGCTCTCATGGCGTCATCGCGCGCAGCATCTCGTTCAGAGAGGAGGTCCTTTCGAGAGACGCTGTTTGCCAGCACCCGCAGTCCCGCAGCCAAGAGGAATCTGGCCGTTTCTTAAGAAGGGTCCTGGGTATTTTCCGTGGACGCCCGAGCTAGGTTGTCCCGTTTCACCGAAGCTGCTTCTGAAAGGGACTTGGAGAGAAACTCCAAAGCGTTGAATCCACCAGCCTCTGGGACCGCTGGAATCTGAGGGACTTCTACAATTTGACGTTGGCGCTTCTTTGGTGGCTCCCCGTCCTTGGCAGTGACGGTACTCTCTTTCCCCTTGGAGGATTGGGACGGAGGACGCGAGGCCGCCGACGGCTCACGAATAGTAATGCCCCTGGCTTCCTTGGAGCAGCAGCAGCAGCAGCAGCGGTGGCAGATGATGTCTTTTTAGGGGCGGCAACCGCCTTTCCTTTGCCTTTGTCATTTTGGTCGCGTCTGCTCCCAATGACGTCACCGGAGTTCGCCTCGAGCACTAGAACAGAATAAAACAAGTGTTAGAATAAAGCACGATAAAGGAAAAAATTATGCAAGAAATGGTAATGACATACAACGCTTAGGTTCAAGAGGGTCTGTGGTGATCAACCGCAGGGCCCCCAAGCGCTCATCCACGGTCATGTCCCTCCAGTTACATTCGAACGGGCCAAGTCATGGTCTCCTCCAAGACAGGGGGAACATGGCGCGCTCGTCGGATGGGCGAACCTAGAAAGGACGCCTAGATCCGGACCCCTCAATGTGGAAGAATTTATACTGCCACTCTTTTAGATTGCTAACAGCATGTGTGAGAACTTGGGGACGCCCTGGGCGTCGATAATAGGAGATGAAGGTGTTATCCACCCATCGTGGATAGAAGAAGTAGAGAAATAATCATGCCGTTGCGCAAACGCCGTCCCTCTTACATTTGGCGACGAAGCCGAGAAGGATGCGCCAGCCATTGGCACTTATTTGGATCGTAGCGATGTTCATAATTGCCAGCAGATCCAAGACCGCTGGGTTAAAAGGAATCTCGATGTCACAGCTCCTGAGGTCGTGCTCGCAAATCAGGAATCCCCTACCGTCAGTGTAGAGCATGTCAGGGGGATCCTTCAGATGACTGAGTGTTGAAATTCGACAGCCTGAGGACCGGCGACGAGGCGACGAGGTTATCAGTTCTTCGTTGAGATCTTGGAGAAGCTCGTCATCATGGAGCCAGGACCAGAATTCTCTAATAGCGTCATTGGTTTGGTCCAAATGTCCTTGTTCCACTTTCTCGTCAAGTCTCTGGCGACGCCAATCGACGACGGGACGTGCGTTCCTCATCACTTCGGCCCAATCAGGGCCACAAGGCATAGTCTCGATGGCGCCCTTGACCCAGGGAATGTTGGCAAGTCCTTTGTTGGAGCAGAGAAACCAATCCGGGAAAGCCAGTAAAATTAACCTCCTCTCCGCAGCTTATCTCCTGAGGATTCCCATCTCCTATGGACGCCCATACAGGGGTGGATGCTTTGGGGGTTGAGCATTCCTCGTCCGCCGACGCCTCGTCCGGAGACAACATATCGCGAATCTCTGTGGACGTTGAAGAGGAGGAGGAAGAGTCCATGGCGTTACCGCCAACCCTTTCCATGGGAGAAACAAACTTTGTCGGCGCTGACGACCCAGGAACCACCTTGTTTCCAGCAGCTGTGGAAACAGGACCAGTTTAGTACATTTCTTGGAGATTGTACCTCCATCCACCAGCAAAAAAGGGGGGGAACGCCCTTGGCAGGTTGTGGTTGATCACCAGACCCAAACCAAAATGAAAAGGAAAAATTAACGAGAAGGCAATAGAAGTTTCGAGAGTAGAAAACTTACATTTGTCGAAATCCATGGATGCTGGTGGATTGGAAGAAATTCCCGAAGCAAAGTTTGAAGAACTTGAAGAACACTGCGAAGAACATGAAGAACACAATGGGTGATATTGGACTAAAAACCCAAAAATCCAAAAGATAATGATGAAAGGTAATGTCGAGTCACTTACCAGACAACAACGAGAGAAGTTGCCGGAGAAAACGAACAACACGACGGAGTGTTGGAGATTGTGCCCTAGGGCCAATCATTTTATAAATATGTTTTGAACATATTAATTAATTTATGGAGATAAATTAATGGTTATCATATTATTAGCGTGTTTACTATGATAACAATCCTTGATTAATTATATGATAATTAA